>DVRM01000034.1:0-15129 GCA_018232405.1 Junonia genoveva | reverse complement strand
GTTTTAATGTTTGAAATTATATTTTTATCAAAGTGTCTGTGGCAAAATACTACCTTTATATGACAATATAAACATTGTAATGCTCCACGTAGCGCCTTTAAAAAGTGTTCATAAGTCTTCGTTATTAAAAGGAACCCTATAACCAATCAACAAAGTCTTGACATTGCCGAGGCCCAATTAGCGGCTTACGACCGAAACCTCTACGGTTTTCGTCCTCACTTCAGAACATAAACATACCATTGCTCAAGAACAATGTTGACGCTTATTTGAAATTGAAATAACCGCTATGACCGGTAAAAAGTTTCCCATTGAGTGACAATGGGTGAATGACGAAGATACGGACCCGATCCCGATGTATCGCATTGTTAAATGTTTTAATATAAGAACTAAAAATCTAATTAGGGAAATTGAATATCATGTTCAAAGGCCATGCGTTGGTACGTAAAAAGTGTCTCTTGTGAGATCGCCGTTTAAAATTCAATGACATTTCCAGAAAGGATTTTCGAACATTCATTGATAATTTTTTATAACCTCGATCGTTATTAACTGGTTCAGCGCACGTGCCGCTTATTTTTATTTTAAGTGAAAGGAATGTTTAAAAATAGAGTTTGTGCAATTTTAAGGATTGTTCCCAAATATTTCTTTAACGAGTTTAACTTGTTTTGGTAACTGTTAAGGTATTTTTAATTCAGAAGTGAAGGACCATTAAGTATTATATTTACGAAATGCATACATTTAAGCAATTATTTTTAAATATAAAATTAATGCCCCGAATTAACTTCAGATTTAAACTCAATCAGACGCTCCGCCTTAAACTTGTTTTTGTAATTGATTTTAGTTGCAGATGCCAATTGTTTCTGTTATAAAACTTGTAATGACTCGATGAAGAATCTTTATTTTGGATAATTATGACCATAGATAAAGTTTCGATGGTAGCTTCTGTTTTAAGAGACCAATTTAGCGGAAATAAAAATGAATTTTTAAGTAGCCTTTAAAAATTGAGATAAGGTTTTCAATGAGATTACGATCTCATTCGTATACTCAGACTATACGAATAAAAATGAGTTATTATAACTTCTTGTATATATTTTCCGATGTGTTAATCAGTTCATGATTTATATATAAGATATTTTATGCTAGCCCAATTGCAATATCAAACATTCTACCGATTAATGAATGTCAGAAAATATAGCGATTATAATAAATAGTAAGCATTTAAACAGGAACGGACGTGGCCAATTAAAGATTAGAATCCAGATTATATTGAGAATTTTATGATAAAAGTTATCATTTTTGCAGAAAATTGCAAAAGAAAATTTTTTTGGAACCTTTGACCCCGAGTACTTTTTCAATTGTTAGATCGATGAGGAATTTTGGATTTCATTTACGATGTAAGTATTTTGAACAATTCTACCAATTTTCAGCTAGGTAGTTGCGAATTATTTATTAAATATTGTCTGGATCGGAGTGTTACTAGTTATAGTATATAGTTATATATTTAAAAGTTTTTTTACCTTACTTAGTTTTTTAGACTCCAAAACTTCCCCGTGCAATATTTTTATAAAGCATGGATTATAATTTCCTCCTATTTGACCAATATCTACCTACTATTGCTTTTTATATGATATTACTGTATTAATAAGATACCCTGTAAATTGGTTTAAACTTTAAAAATGACATTAATCAATGTCATTGGCAAGCGACATTCATGGTCGTAACTTTGTTACGGATCTTGTAGATAACAGTTCCTATGCCAAGGCCAAACATAGTGATATAGCGAGAATGTCGAATAAAAATCGATTTCTGTATTCACTTTCGCCATTTACGGCGCATCACCATCGCGACCATTGTTTACGAAGTTCATAAAACAGTGTAAATACATATGGGAGTACAAACACGAGCAAATACATACATACCTTGATGCTGAATGACTGGCTCAATAAAATGCGATAATAAATAAGGACGCTTATAAACGACTGATGCTTCAAAATGGTAAATCGAATTCCAAGATCAGAAATTGCTTTAGTTTTTTGTAAAACGGTCTATTTTAATAAAATCCCATTACATGGATCGTTCTATACTGGTATACCCATTTTAGGTGATATTTTTTTCTTAAACTATTTATACATAAAATAACGATATATTGTCATGTACAGATAAGGTATTTTGAAATTTAACGTTTTAAAAGTATTTATTTACTTTTTCTAAAAGAATTGAGTAGATGCGTTTTTATGCCTTTGGACGGTACAATTTTATAGTTTTGTCGGACTCGCATATGTATAATTACATTTATAGTTATATTTATAGAATACTTAGTTCTTTACTTGGATACAGTAGTATTAAGTGAGGTGAGTGACAGACTTTCTCAAGAATGGTCTGAATAAAAAATTGTTCATTATGACCAATAAATGTACAAAAGTTAGAACTTTATGAGACACTTGACCGTGTCTCGTGAGATTGTATCAAATACATATTTTCTCCAGAAATCTGAATATTCAAGGAACTAAAACTTTTAGTTAAAACACGGCATCACATTGAATTACTAGCGATGAAGCTAAGATATACATAATTGGCTAAAAGCTTATATAAAGCAAAATGTTTGCAATCTTATTACATATTATATCTATTGGTTCCAGAATAACAAACAATTACTTACCATATATATTTCGATTCTACTTACCACGATATCAACGCAGCTGAAGAAAATTTGCAAAAAATAAAATGTAAAAATCCATCACATTATTCGCAATTTTTAAAGACAAAACATGTAATATGGTGATGAATGTTGACCTAAAGGGTTCTTATTTTTAGTTTTCATCGCATTCTTACTTGAGACCCAGTCCAATATAGGAAACCTGTCGATGCGTCCACTCTTGAACCTTGTTGTCGCGTGCCTAGATGTAGTGCAACCATACGTTACGATTTTAGTGGATTATCTTGATACTTGCAGTCGAAATTTAGCATTTAATGTTGGTTAACGAACATGTATTTAAAATATGTCGAAGGTTGAAATTCTTGTGTGTAATAATATAAGCCTCAGGGTTATTATAATCGTTTCTTGGTAATTTTAAGCATTCTGTGTAGGCGTTTAATAATGAAAAGAATGTCTTACTTAATTTGTTGTTAAAGAATGTTGTATTTTAAATTCATTTAACATTATAATATTAATTTTTCGACAAATTATTACAATTAATATTAATTTTCAATAAATATTTTCGTTCAACGTACAATTAACCTTGACAATGAATGAATTCATATTTGTATTATTTATCCGACATAGCCTCTGTGGGCCTGTTTCTTAACATACGAGTAACACCGTGGAAAGACCTTCCGGAAAGACCTCAATTCTAAATATAAAATTTCACCGTAGTATTACAACATTCTCGAGTGATTACGAATTTGGATTTAGGCCGCGTTAGAAAATACGCTTAAGTTCGTTCTTCTTTACATATGCTCTGTATTCTATACGACAAATAAAAAAGAAAAAGGCGATAAAGTCGTTCTTATATAATTTTCTACTACATCGTTTTTAGTATAGTATCAAAACTATATTAATATCATAAAATTTCAATCCGACATTTTAAAAATGTACCTAGTCAAAAACTATATTAAAATAGGCATATCGTATATTATTTAAATCTGTTTTTAATATTTTTCTAGTCCTATCTGTTCTTGGAATTGTGGTAATCTCAAAAGAAGAATTCATTATAAACACCTTCTCAAAATAGACAAGAGTTGTGGTGGCAAAACTTGATAGATATATTGCCTGCTTACTTTAAACATGATGTGGGGAATAGGAACAAAAGTTAAAACTGGTTTTGATTACTCTTGACTGATCGTATCTGTGGGTGCGTATCTTATTTTTATCTTTTCAATTTTATCTTCATCTCTGTATAATGTTGATATATTTACTATTCTTTACTTTTTAAATATTTCACTCCTTTCATATTTATAAGGCATTTAAATATTTAAATAATTTTGCTTTATTAATTGATCAGGCGTTAAATGACAACAAACATGCGTAGCTAGGATTATTATTTTCAAAGGGACTCCCAAAGGTTGGTGAACTCGGTAAAGGATAAAAATATTGATAAATATAAATAACAAATAAAATAAATGTTTTTAGGTTAAATTTTTATTGTTTTTTGATAGACTGAAAATTTCGTTACACAATTCGAAATTGAGGCGGGTGTAACTTAAGGTATGCAAACGGTCACTACTGACTCTTCTTGGTAACGCTGATTTTAATAAGTTACATATATATGCACGTCGAAGCAAATATTAATATTACAAGTTTCTTCAATATCTCAAATTTGCTATAAAATGTTGTCAATTCCAAAACTTAAAGTTGAGTCTGTAACTTGAGGAGAAACTTAGCAAAGCTACTCTTTAACCACAATTTCACCTGATTGTCATGTGTTCGAGCCACCAATATACTGGTTTTGCCATTGCGTTACAAGTCGCAGTAGTTAATACAAAAACACACGATAATGTTTTAGTTGCATATGTAATCCGACAAAAACACTCCAAAAATTGTAAAGACCTTAAAAAAATATTAAAATAGATAAAAAACAACCTTAAAATTTAAATACTTAAAACTAAGAAATAAATATTGAATGCAATCAAATCAAACCCATCGTTTTTAAATTATAAAATTTAAACTGATTTATTTTGAGTTCTAAGGACTTCATATTTAGATCCTAGATATCACGGAACACAAGTCTTTGTCAAGACTTCTCAAGTCAAAAGAGTTGAAATTCGATCGATTCATCTTGTTTAGATTAGGGGTTCTTATGACCATCTTCCGACTCTATTTTGATACCAGCTTCATGGTGCAATATAATTAACATTGAAGTTATTTAAGTAAACCTTAACCTAATCTAATGAAAGTGAGTCTAATTTAACTCCCGAGGTTAAAAATAGTGGCCGATTTTATTTAATGGACATGAATAATTATAGCAAAAAGTCTATAGAAATATTACACACAGCAAATATGAGCAGGCGTTAACAAAATGTTTTAATGTGATTTTATATTTGAATTTAACATGTTTATATTATATTTAATTAATGTTAGAATAACTGCGTACAATTCATGCAATATTAATAATTTAAGCTATGTAATAATAACAACATAATATTGTTTTCTTCAATAATCATCCGTCAGTAGGTATTAAAGACGAGCATTAGGTGTCCACGCCTATCTATAAATTGCTAAATCGTACACCTATTTGGGACGTGTCATATTATATGTATATCGTAATTGCTTTTTTTCTTTCTCTAATTTTTTGTATACATTTATTTTTATTGTAGGTATATTGTTTTTTATAAATGATAATAGTAATAAGTTGCTTTTGGTTTATTTTTTTAAATTCTAATTTTGTAATTACTCTTATTTTATCTTTGTGATCGGTTCTAAATAAAAGTGTTCTTTCTTTCTAATATAGAAATACCGTAATAACTATTGACCATAGACGTCGCTTATGCATACAATATTTGCCTGACGGTGTTGCTAGTCGCCATATTGCATGTTATTTTAAATCTTCAGTCCGTATGACACGCTAAGCTATTGAACATGGAATTTATTTATTCAATTAACTTGTAGTGGTCGGAGACGGGTTATAAAGAGGATTTTCACACGCGATGCATTTTGATAAAATTCAATCAAGATAATCGAATACTATCTATACTAATTTAAACTTTTTAATATAACTATCTCCGCCTATGCCATCTTCATTAGAGTTTAAGTAATTAAGCACATCATTAATTTATTCAAATTACTTATCTAAAAAGTCGTCGTTTTACTCGATATCATTAAGTTTTCTTAATTTTCCGAATGTATATCGATGTGATTTATCTTACGATTGATACATTTATTTTTATTAAAGAAGGTAAATTTTATTATTATTATTACTTTTATATGATAAATAAGAAATAAAATTGAAAGATAAAGACATAAAACTGAAAATTAAGAATTTCAACTTATTTCATAAAACTCTTATCATTATGTACATAAATACAGTTACCCAATATAGTTATTCAATACGACAACTGGTAAGGAAGCCTAAATACTTGAGTTAAAGTGATGTAAAATAAAATCCTGGCAACATAAAAAGAAACAGGGAAGAGGTTGGAATCGTAAATGTTCAATTGCGTCTTTTAATTAGTATTTTAATTAAATTTCGAGTATGTAAAATTGCATTTGTGATCCCGTTACTTATTAATTTGTAAAAACCGTTTAGCTAGCGGATGTCTGTCTTTCCGGTGATTAAATTATGTCATATGAATATACATAATAACGTTTACTATCTATAGTATTGATATCAATTCATTATAAATGTAAAAATATTTCTTCATTCATTTGTTTGACTATTACGTTTGTACGTTTAAGCTGCTGGCACAACTTTGGTAAAGTTTAGGGCTATTTTCCTTGCGAAGTTTTTGAGTTGTATTCATATATTTAATATTATATTTATGAAATTATGGAAAAATAAACCAGACAACACAGAAACATATATTATATGTATGTTCGGTCAAATTATATATTTGTAACTATAAATAATTAAGGTCATTAATTCCTGAGGAACTGTACTCATCTAATTACATCAAATCTAAAATGTTGTAAAACGTGTGTAAATTAATTGATTTGAGTTTTCGCTACGATTAAAGCTTCAGGAAATTCCAGTTTTGTCATTCACCGTACAAACTATGTAGTATATGTATGGCTACTTAATGATGATTTTCTGCGAAAGTGTTGGTTCTTCCGGTCGAAACAACCACTCATAGGAAGTGTAATTAGTTACCTGTAGCGAGGCTCTACTAATTTATATTCGTACTTCATGACTATTTTCACCTTTTTACTGACTTCTAAAAAAGAAGTAGGTTTTTATTTCTTATTTGTATATTCCTATTTCATTGACTCTTTTGTTATCGAAAGTATATATCTCCGGATTAACACTGTATAAATTTTATCGAATATGGTTCGAATAAAAAGTTATTAGTATATTTAAATAACAATTCACTCAAATAAAATTTAGCTTCATAGTCGTTACAATAAATATAACAAGAAAAAGGTGTACATAGCGGCTTCAGCTTCCCTGTAAACGGACATCATTTCAAACGATTTATAGCGGAATTATGTGGACTTACATCATCAATTACGTACCCATAAGAAATAAATATCGTATACCGTACACGATAAACCACTTAATAAGGAATACAAATTTCAGGTAAGGACATAAATCTAGACACCAATACGTGTACAGCTGACGCGTGAGTAATGTATGCCGCTTCTCGCAAAGTTTTTTCAGTAAAAGAAAGAAATTCTAAAGTTTGATGAAAATTTAAATAACTCTCCTTTTGAAACAAACTCTTTATTTCCTACGTCGTCGAAGGATTTTAAACGATTTCTCTTTTTCACGTAGTTAAGTTCACGTAGGTCGGCTTAGAGGGTTGAGCCACGTGCCTCGCCAGCAGATGTCTCGTGACACCTGCTTTTGCCACTATAGCCGTCACTTTCTATTATAAACGAATTATATATATCTATCTCTATCTAGATGTACATATTTTTATATAATTTATACAAGTGACGGTAACTAGAATGGACCTTGTGGCGGTTATAATGACCAAAGCTAAATTGTATTAATTGCGCAAGTCAAAGTTACCTGTTACTGCGTAACAAACTTAAAAGTGGTATGAGTGATACAACAATTACGTATTAATTCAGAAGAAATGAAGAATTAGTTGTTAGTAAATGTTCTAATGTATCGTTTGTGTTTCACATATATCTATTCCCTCTAGAACTATCGAGTAGGTTTCGCGTAACGTATGAACTACGTTGCAACTGAATGCGGCGAACGTTTCTTATAGTTATTCCAATTCTCTTTTTCATTATTTTATGTACGTTCCAATTTTATATATTTTTGGTCTGTAAGATAAATAATATGTAAATAATTTATCTATATACTAATTACAAGTTAGAATATCATAAGAGCCATTGTAATAACAATCATATACATATAACAATGATAAGCTATTTTTATTTTTATTATTGTTTTAGTTGAATAATATCAAAACGTTCATAAGTCTTCACGTGACATCAAATATGTACCTAAATGAGTATATTGAACACAAGCAATACAACATAATATTATCTAACTCTTCAAAGAATAAAGTCAAATAAACTAATCTACAAAATGTAATACATGTAGGTAATCTCACGCATTGTGGTTTTCGGTAAAGAGAGTTATTAAACGGTATTCCCGCCAGTGTTTAGAAATCATGTAATTAAATTTTAATTAAATACTTTACTGATACCGAGAAGCCGAACACCATGTGATCGACTCCTGAACGACGCAGGTGCAAACGATATACCATTAAAATTTAATATAGATGTCGCGTGCGTCGCCGCCGCCTTTTTTATTTCGCGACGCTTTAATGTAATTAATATATTATATTATCGTAAAACTGTGGTTATATTACCTGTGGTATTCGCGATTCAGCTAACGGAACGTTTCGATTATTTCTTTATCTGTCAAATCCCTAATAGTTATAAATATTGCACTTTATTATTCGTATAAAAAGGATCTTAAAAAGCAAACTAAAATTTTTAATCGATACGTATTTGCATAAGGCATGAAATTTCGGATCAAACGCACGATTTACATACTTTAGTTCAAAGCTCTGTTATATAACATTCACCATTTTGCGTTAACACTTAATAGAAAAAACATAATGAAATAAATAGTACTTTACCTAGAAGAATACTGTTACTAAATCTTAATCCGTAACGTTAACTTAGATATTCGCTGCAAAATGTTTCTATTGTTTTGCACGGGAACTATCTGAACTGTCATTGGTTAACCGTGAAGCAGAGTTGTTCACGTTTTCCCGCACCGCAGTTGCCCCGGGCCGCTCCGCCCCCCATTGTACCCCCACAATGCATCGTACTTCACGCTAACGAGCGCTCCGAGCGAACCAGACACATTTGTAAAAACCACAATAAGCGTTCCATTTCGGCATATTGTTTTGACATATAATAAATATTTGCAAGATTATACCGCACCGAGATTGCGGAGCTGACTCGAATCGATAGCGCGTATCCTCTTTGCGGCTATTGTTTCGCAGACCGGTAGACGATCCTCGTCCGGACCGTGTTACACACGGTTGCGATCATCGGGCCACTGAACCAGGTGGCTTTTAGGCTTATCACTGTGATCTTTATTTGCCACTAAAAAGTCGGGTGTAGCCTTCCAGCAATATTAAATTTTATATTCTAAAATGAAAGTTTCGGTTAAGTCTTTAGTGCATATCTTCAGATGTTTAATCTCGGTATTAAGATTATGAAATGAATAATATTAATTCGAGTGAAATACAGTGCGTATGGAATCAGAGGCTTGTTAGCCGGCAGCGAGCGTTACTTGTAACACTTCACGTTCGGCAAATTGCAGGGTGCACCCAGTTAGCACCTCGTAGGTGTCAAGATTGCCATAATTTGCGTCTCGAGCTGAGCCCGCGAGGCCTGTCATCACGTCTTATCATCTAAATACTCTTATTAAAGGCAATGCACTGATTTAAATTGTAACAAAGCGGACGATAACGAAACGCCCAGATTTCTGAAGCCGCTATGGGTCATCTTTTTGTAATAAAAATAAATTTATTCGTCGTTTTGTTTAACGTATATGGTTAACAATTGCAAATCGTATGTAGAGCACGGTCGAAACCTATTCATAATGTAGTATCTATTTCGAATAACGAATCGCTTGGATTTTTAAAGCTTATTTTATTTAGACAAATTACGATTTACGGATCTCAGCGGGAGCTAACGTATGTGCGACATGCACATGCAAATAACAATAAACAGGCACGACTGTATTATTGAACGATTAAAGAGCCATTGAAGGAGGTTTCTATTCGTAAGAGGATCAGATTAAACCCCCTCCGTCGCAGAACGTGCCTCGGAAACCAATGTCCGCTGTTCTAAGATTAGAGCCATGACGTCTTTAATAGAAGATTGCAGTATGAATATTATCATGTTATTATTTATTTCGACCCTTTTTATTATAGTTAACTTATAAGGTTATTTTTTATGTTGGATTTGTCTTGCACTTTTATCAAGTGTGCCTTTTATAGAAGGGATAAATCTTTAAGATTTATTCCTTCTATAAAAGGAATCAGCAGAAAGTAATGAAAGGAATCGAAAACTGAGTTAGGCTTCGACTATGAAACATAGCTACACTAAATAATTCGTGTCGATTTTCTATGAGAATGTGTAGCTGCCCTGGTCAACCTCTCCGTATTCGAGCAAGTGTTGCTCGAATACAGTCTAATCTAACACAGTAAGTATTCCTTAGCTTATAATATAGCAGAGGCACTATTTTGTTTCATATAAGTATTGATTTATTACAAAAAATATTGAGGTGTCTATTTTATTATTCTGTGTGATGCTGTTCTTCCTGTTGAGATGTTGGTAAGATTTTCAAATTAATATTTTTATTTATGGGTTACAGTTCAGTTTTTGAGTTATTTTATTAAACGTTTCAGTCAATTAAATATCTCAAATAAATGAATTATGTGAAAGTACCTTAAGTAGTTCCAATAGGTTATAAATTATATTATACTAGCTGCCTTTCGGGATTTCATCCACTTATGTGGTTAATTTATCCCTAAGAACCATACAGTATTTTTTGATATTTAATTCTGTTACTTTGGGGGAAAAACAATTCAATAATCAGTACAAAAATCAGACCAGTCGTTTTTGACTTAAATATTCTAAAAAGTCCGATCTTGTTTTGTTACATTATACACTAATATTTTTATGAACATAAATTTTAAAAATCGCCTAACAAAAGGTTTTTGTCAATTACCTATAACTTGGTATCGAGAGAAAAATCGTATGGTTTTGTTTAATAACGAAAATTATGAGGCAAGTTTTTGACGAACACATTCAATTGTATTCCGCGAACGAAAACCAAAATATTTCTCTAATGATCTCCGGTGGATTTATAAAAATATGTCATTCGAGGAGGGATTGCTGAGAAGGTGACTCTTCACACATTAATAAGTCATATTGACTTTGAGATTTCTCTAAGCAACGGCTATAAATTTCGAAAACATCAATATTGTATGACGAGATTAATGCCCATGTTCGGAGGACCATTAAGGCCGCATAATCCTATTGTATTTTTTCTGTAGCTTTGACTCCATCCCTAAAGCCGCTAAATTGACGTCAGCTCGCCGTAAGAAACGACAAAAAATGATAAATTCGCTTTTAATAAATTCAGGGGCATTTGAAATTAATCTTTATTAAAGCAAGACGAGATACTGTTACTTCTCGAGATCCTTAAAGGTTCTGGAGCTTAATTGGTAAAAGTAAAAATAGCCCGTATTACCCGTAAATGTCATATATTTATTAGAAATAACCAAGTTCATATATTTTTAAAATAAATGTAATTTTAACCAAGTGTATAACTGAATGGTTCAGTTTAAGAAATGTAAGTTCACGATGTTTCTGAATGTGACCGCATGCAATATTATACACAATGTTACTGTTTTCTTCATCAACACGGTCATTATTCTACTGTTTATTTGAACTATCGATTGTCACTTTAAACGTAGTACAGAGACTTAGTAAGAAAATTAATGAGAATTGCTAAGCAATGCAATGAATTGAAACATTGCGGAAGGAACCTTTCTTCAGTCATGATCCATGACTTATGGTCGAATTGTGAGAAATTAATAATAATTAAAAAGTACAAGTAAGTAACAATAACACCATACATTGAAATTTAGCTTTGAGATTTAGGTTTGACATTAAAAAATTACCAGCATTGGCTTGTTTAAATAAAAAATATGAAACAAAATAATTTATATAATTCTACATAATCACTCTATAATTCTTGGCAGTTTTTTCTGAAGAAAGTTTTAGATATTAGTTAATAACACTTTAATTATATTATTACGTTTTTAAGGTAAATTTTAAGACCTCTACACAAAACATACAAGAAACAGTGTGATCATTTATATTTGATTGAAAACTGAATTTTATTAGTTAATTGTCTTATTCATCTTGCTCAAAGTCGTACCGTTCGGAGGGCTCCATATTTCAATTCTCGTATTGTTGGTTGTCAAAATGTCCTGTATGAGGCCGTACTTGACATGCGTATAGGTTCGCTTCAAGCCTGGTCATCGCTCATATTGCGGTTCCATTCATGGTCGGCGTTGTCCAACGACACTCCGGTTAGATTTATACCCTTGTAATATGGCGGCTTCTGCAAATATACGAGTTCTCACTACTCCGCAAGTCAATCCTTTGAATTTATTACGTAGGGTAGACTCGCTGCCCATTGTACCAGATTTGCTGGATGAGTGATTTATGATTGGGAGCCCTTGCGAAAAAATGATGAGCAGTAAGGAAAATATGATTGATTTTACCTCGGAGTTGTGAGAAAGAGTGATTTTAAAACATTTTTATGCAAATATATCAATTAAATCTATATCTATATATTGGTCAGTTATTATACGTGCAGCGGAAACTTACCACCCCTAGTTAGGATACTGTACTGACGGACAAGAAAAGACGGAAAGTACAAAAAGACAAATGTATATAATTGTATGATACTCGTTTGTTTCTGTTAAAATTCATTCGTTATATGATAATAGTATTCGTAATATTTAAAATATTGATCATTAAGAAAATATCACAACTAATTATAATTTCTAGATTAATGTATACCTTTTTATACCTCCTGTAAACCTAAGCATGTCGTTTTGCCCGTAGGGAGCATTACGTTATTGGCGGACATAGTTTGGGCCAGTGAAAGCAACCGCATAATATTAGCAGCACGGTGTCACGATACGCCATAGATAATGGTTCCGATGTGATTTTAATACAGAACATTAACCGCTTCTTTATGCATTTCGATCACGTCGAGATATTATGTCACCCTAATTGGCGGTTCGAAAGCGTGGAAGCGATTCACAGGTGGCTATCAATAAAGTTTCGACTATCACTCCCAACGCATATCGAATATTTTTATCTCAGCTAATAGAAATTAAATGTTGATTAGGGAAATGGTGTGGTAATTGATTTAATTCTATTCCGATATCACACGTCGATTTCTGGGCTCAGTTAATAGATTCACCAATTTAAATTGTAATGGGTAGCCGCATGCGTCGTATCTTCTTTTATCACGGCGTGAAATACGAGGCTCGGTGTATTTTATAAAGTCATAATTTAGGGCGTAACGAAATGAACCTTCATATTTTAATACACGACCCAGCGTTTTATGTATGTTTGGTATGTGTTGTCTATTTCTTTATTACTTCTATACTACACTTCTTACAAAATCGTTTAGTGTCTTGGGCATTATTACGTTTCAACTTCCTGTAATATTCTGCTCTTAAAATTAAATTTGACTAAGAATAATTACTATATATAGGAATTTTTCAATTTCGAATCAATTTGTGAAATAGATGAAGTTGAAAGGTTTGAATGGCTTCTGTCTAATAAATGTTGCTTCTTGTAGACAAATCGCTCGCTCCGGCCCACATAAATTGTAAAGGAACGCCCGTATTCCCCGAGGATGACAGTTGAACCATTTCGTGATCACAGAGAAAAATGCAAACAGCTTAGATCAGATAATGAATATGTAAAACAAAACATGAATATTAAAGCTATAACTGTGCGTATTATTGTATTTATATTGAGATATAAAGCTGAAGAATTTGTCGGCATGTTTGTTGAAAGTGCCATCAGGAACTTTCAATAATATTTTAAAATTTTATTTTGCGTTACGTACATATGTAGTTATGTTCATTTTATGAGATAAGTACTTCGAATACATCTACATAACATAACACGGTTTTAGGAGCGGCTACTTTAAATACGAGAACAAGTAATAGGTACATTATTTATCAAATTTATACCATATATCATCAGTTGAAAAGTTTATGAGAAGGGAGTAAGCTATTATGGAAAAATATTTTTTTATTGTTCCACGGGTAAAATCGCGATTCGCAGTTAGTGTTTATTCAATGTTCTTACATCGCAAATGTAAATGGATAATAAAACAATAAATTAAAAGGTGTTGCGGTATTCAGTTACGAATGAAAGCGTAATGTTATTTGGAATTCAAATTAAAAAAATCGGTATGGAACCTGTGGTATATGCCGAAGACTGACGTTGGCTGCCGGCGGCGTGACGTTGACTTGAAGGTTTATTTAATCAAGGTAGTGCCCAAAACCCCGCGGCCGCGCAGTAATCCATTCCTGCCGTCTCAATCTCGACTGCCCCTGTACAAGTGCACAATTGCAAATTATCCTCGGGTGATAGTGAATTAAATGGAATTTCTTCACTCTCACATCGGATTGCATTTGGAAACCGTCAGTAGTTGTTTTATTGAACGCAATCGCAGGATCTGTAGAGATTGAGTGAATCAACGCGCAATTCTCCGCTCGTGTGCGCGATAGTAATGAATTATACATTTATACAAACACCAGTTTAATAGCTAGATAAGAGATAATTATGTCAAATGTATTTGAATAATAAGATTCTTGATGTAGGTAAATGACTTCATTATTTCCCTTTATTTTGACATTCATTGTACAAATAACGAAGTGCTACCGGTTTTGTTGTCATGACAATGAGTTGAATTTACATATTAAAGATAAAAAGAAAGTTTTAATTAGACAGCGCAGTCATTAATTAGTGTAGGCATTTGAAATTGACATGTTTCTATTTATTATTGCTTAAGTTTCAAATAATAAATATCACCTACTTTCAATTTTATTCCAATCAATTTTCTTACATTTTCACATTGAATATAATAATTTAAAAGTACTTTTTATTTATCAACAAATCCGTACACCATCAAAATTGAAAGGTTTTTGCATAATCGAACAATTTTGGTTCATTGTTTCTTCGTCAGGTCTTCGCTGCTGAGCTTTAGCTCGGAGGGTAGTATAAAATTTGTATAACAAATGAGGGGCGTGCCGGGATCCGTCACAGTGGCCAAGGACGCCGCGTGGGGCGCTAGATGGGTGGCCAAACGCGTATTAACCTTAAACGATCTTACTATAGGCAACATATAAAGAACTCGAAATATATGGGGCAATGCTAGAAAATTTTGGAAG
>DVRM01000033.1:0-15130 GCA_018232405.1 Junonia genoveva | reverse complement strand
CTTGTAGTTGATTAAAGTAAATATTTCTCATAAATTTCATTGAAATTGTTAAGATAAACATGTTAGTTGTTAAGAAATAAATTAAACTTTAAAGATTACATATATTAATTAAAGTCTACATATTATGATGGAAACTACGGAACCCTTCATGCGCGTGGCTCGACACGCACTTGGCCAATTATTCAAATTTTAAAGTGTTTTTGTGTGCGTATAACACTCAGATCTACAAGAACCTACCTCTTTTATCGACGACATGACCAATTTAATGTCTTAGATCCGGGATTAGAAAAATATTGTACCCATATAAATTAATTATCGGTAAAATAAAATTACTGCACTGTCTTTCTTTTAAGTTCTCTTATATTTGATTACGTGAAACCATGCGTAAAACCTCAGAGTGCAGCTTACAGTAAATAAGTAGATTGATAGTAGATACTAGATAGTAAATATGAAGAATTTTTCGTAATCACGTACCTAGCAATCGAAGACATAAAATAGAAATGAAACCTAATGTAATTATGATTTCTCATTATCTTAACGATAAATCCTTGTTCGTATCGACCATAATCGTGTTCAATTAAAAATTTAATTTAATTGTAGTTAGGTGAAGGGTATAAGGTCAAACGCTGACAAAAAGTAAGATTCGAATCTACACGACTTATATGAAAGCCACTGAAGTTACTCAACTTATTACAGTCGTTCGACAGAGTTGCAGTGAGCTGTCGCTTTATTAAAGCTTATTGTTTTAAGTACGATATTGCTCCATGCGTTATAGAATACGTCTGTATGTAGGCTAGCGAGATAATGATAGATAATACGACACAATGAAGCACGCGCCGCACCGGTTCGTTAGTGTAACTGTTGAGTCACGGACCCAAAGATCACCTGACGGGGTGCCCTTTTGACAGCCCGCGATATTACATAGACGCCGCCGCTCGGCCGCCTGCTCGCTTGCTTTGCCTCCTGTCGTCGCTCGTAAGCTCTTACACTTTAATTATGAAGTCATTATGTGCTATGTAAAAATAAAAAATACAAAAGACTGAGAGAAGCTCGTACAATCATCACGAAGAAAATATGTCTTCTTTAAAGTTATAAATGTTAAAATATCAAACTTTTATAGAGGAAACAATGAAATAATGTTATGTGTCAGAAAATCTAATCTATATAACTGGAAATTAATTTCTGATTTTTTCCGCGCAAACAAAACTTTTACTATGTAGATACCACATTCGTAACTGATATAAATTGTAGATAATGACTTAAATGTCTAAAATTAAGAATATCAAATAGATATATGGATACAAAGAGAATTATCGATATAAAGACTTTAAACGTGGACCAATACAAATTAAAATTGCCTAGTTACATTTGGAAAAAATGAGATGTGCTAGTTTTTTCGTCATTATCGACTAGTAGTAAACCTTTTTATTTCTACTATTAACGTTTGTTATTGATCCCTAAAATATATTATATTCAAAAATAATCTTCAGTAACATAACAAAGTGTTTCCAAATACATCTTCCTCGAAACTTCTTTTGTTGCAATGATGACCTTCAACAGCGTGCAGTAATTTCACGACTTAACACAAAGACTGTCTAGAATAATTAAAGTAATTACTGTTTATAATAATTAATGACCCACATAACGTGATATGGTTTGATTGATCTCAACATAGCGACGGAATAATTATGCCCTGCTAGATGCGATTACTACATGACATGTTACTGTCACTTTTCAATTACTGAATACTCAGTTAACAATGAATTTGCAAGAAATAGAAAATGATATTTTCTATTTTAATTCTTTTTAGAATTTAATGCTTACACACATTTAGTACAGTTTCAGATTGCTGTAATTTTTCCTACTGAGTACATTTTCGTATTTCGATTTTTGATTTGAACTTCCATTAGATTAAAAGATTTCTATTAGTAATTTGAATTAATATGACTGTTATGCCCACACAAAATACGTAATAGACAACCGCACAAACAACTACAAAACTATGTCGTTTTAAATTATCTGCATAGAGAACTCCATCAGTCTTGCGGCGTCAAAAAAATCTTCGCTGAGCCACATTAATATAATATATGAAATTAATTAAATAAATTGTTTTAGAAGGTTCGGCCGGGACAGTAACACACTTTCACAGAACTATTTCAGGTGCATTTTATGAGTGAAAAAGTCTTCCACTGGTACGGCAAATATTGTTATGTTAAAAGTCAATGATGTTATAAAATAAAGTTCAATAACATTCAAATTATTCGAATTGTAATGAGAAGTGTATTTTTAATTAATGAGGAATATCGATTGTGCTTCAGAATAAGTGGCGAAGCGACGGCGGGAGCGCGGGCTGCGCAGGCGGCGACGCGCAGATAGCCGCGAGCTATCCGGTACATAGACTCTACATTAGGGCTCATGCGCCGCCCGAGCGGCATCTTTGCCTTTGCCATAAAAGCATTTAACTTGTAATAACGTTTGCATTTCTCTTTTATATGTATAAAAAGACACAAAAGATCGGGAACTTTTTATTTAAAGATTACATGCTAAATATGCTTATCTATTTTATGTTTTGTAAATCTTTTGGCATTTTGTCTCTAAGCATACCGACCAAATCTGTGGGAGAAAATCTTGTTTCCTTAAGGAAGATGTTAATTAATAAATAATATAAACAGATTTGTTAAAACAAAGCACATCCCTAATTAAGGGATTACGGCATGTACTCTAACCAAGGTTGACCCAGCCTAAACGCTGTTGGCATTTATTCACTGTTATCTTAACATTATTCAGAACACCTTACGGATACCTAAGCAGGTATAATGAACTACCATTTTAAGAGCCACAGCAGTAAATCACGGTTACTCGATAAAGCATCGACTTCGCTACCCACCAAGAAGGAAGTGTAGATATAGGGAATGATTAGTTAATAATCTTTAAAGATTTATTTGATATTTCTTTTTTATAATTTTTAGTAAACGTGATTATTAAAGACAATAAAGACACACAGACCTTTTTACAAGCTTTTATTTACTTTCATTTTCAAAATAGAAACAAACTATTAGTCATTTCCAAAAAGTGTAAATCGCGACTTTTTTCCTCATTAATAAATATTAAGTATTTACACTATTCATTTCAGCTTCTTTTACCTTTTCTGTTGCTGACAAAACATTAGAACATAATTTGAGGAAGTGGCACGTAGTTCAAAGACTCGGCGGCAGTGCGTAGGCGGGGATACAGCGATTGACTCGTCAGCTATCACAGGCTCACTTAGCGCTAACGCCGCTTTATCGGCCAACACCAGGCTGCGAACGACGAGCTGCGTCTGCATATCACACGCGTGTCTCAGGTGCTTTGACTTTTAAAAGCATCCAAACCATACATCACTACAATTCAAAAATTGTAAGTATAATAAATAATTGGTAACAACTTGTTATTACTTGCTGTAATTATTGCATACCAAAATACCAATGTTTGTGTAAATATACGAATATAAAGTATATCTTTTAACGAACAGTATTTTACTAATAAACGTAATGAACGTAAAACCTTTATAAAATAAAGGATGAAAGGGCAAAATAACTTTCAAATTACAAAAGAAATAACCAAAGTTTCAAGTTTCGTAACTAAAATGAACTTCAGAAATAATACCATTATTATAAATCTACGTAATTCATACCCTATATTTTATATTTCCGTTTTAATACCCATTAAAACTAAAAGTAACTTCAACTTTACGAACATGGAATTGATCCGTTATTGCTTTCCTCTGTGAATTAAAATGAAACCGATTAACAATTGCTTTAAGAGAACTGGGTTTATGGGAATTTTTATTTATTTGTTATTCAAATTGAAATTGGTACTTTAATGTAGGGTTCTCACATATAATTTTGGGTTAAGTTTACATTATTAAAAGTTACAACAAAGAGAGTCAACAATATCGAAACGATTAGTATAAGCAACTCTTTATTATCGCCACTTTAATAAAGGGTCTTTGCATATTATAACGGTTGCAACGATAGCGACAATGAAGGCAATAATTGGAGATATTGTTCTGAACAAGTAACTCGAGCAGATCTACTTTTGTTAGGAATTGTGAAAAAAGTAAAGATGTTTTACGAATATAACATATCTATTAATTTAAACTAAATTAGACCAATAACATTGAATCATCTCAAGCTCATTAATTGGGAATAGTTTTTTGTTAATAAAATTAATAATGATCGCTTACGAGGGTGAGCGCAGGGGTGGGCACAAACAGTGATGTGATGAGCGTTGCTAATCGACCTCGCACCGTGCCGCGTAATGTGCAGGTACAACACCCTCAGAACCTCACGTTGGGGCCATCGTAAAAACATGAAATACCAATTTTTTGTTAATTCTTTAATTAAACTAGTAGGGTAATCTACTAGTGGTTGGACGTCACGAATCATGGTTAAAACATATTGACTATCGTTAATAAGACTAAAAGGTACAATTGTAATTAAATACGATATCAATAGAATTAAAATTTGTATTTTCAATTACTTAAGCAAATGTTTCCAAACATTGTTTTTTATTGAAATAGACGTTTTAAGTGTAAAAAATTGTTATTATTTACTCTAGAATAACAAAAGTTACTGTAATAGACTGAACAACAGTAAATCTGCATGTGTCACATTTCACGAATGTCATATTGAACTTTATAAGAGGGGAGTAGAGCTTTCGATATTTGTAAAGTAAGGTTTAGATAAACAGAGATATCTGCGGACCGGTACTACGGGCTTACTCACCGTCTGGCGGCGCACGTGCGCGCGCGCCGGTAGGGACGGGCTCGCTAATCGCTCCAAGATTAGTGCCTTGCCTTTAATCATATCGATAACAATAATTCTATTTGTTAACCATGAAGCTTTCTTAAATGCTTTCTATGATATCGACTGAAATAAAACTAATTCGCTTCGCCTGTACAAAAGACATCAACGAATATTTGCAAATATTTGGTAGTAACTTTCAACAATTAAATGTTTTTGGAAGTTTGTATTTGAAGTTTAGTACGTTTATTCAAACGTATTATTGGAAAGTACTAACGAAACCAAATTTATTTTAAAATAATAATAATTAATGAAACAAAAATTATTATTTCAAAGCCCAATGTTTTAATCATAGTCTAAAACGAAAAAAACAAGTCTGAAATTAAAGACTACCTTCCTTATTTTATAAATATACACGAAGAAACACATTAATTAAACTTAATTACAACTTTCGATGTCGCATCTCTAGACGTGGTATATCATAGCGCCATCTGATCATGCAACGACTTATAGTTAAATTAAGTTGTGGATTATTAATATAAATTCCTCGCAATCGAGCCTCGAGACCAATCACTAGGGCCGGTGTCCCGCGCAATCGTAAATATCAGACATTTAACACACAGTGGTTTCGCGGCCGGTCATTATAAATAGATCGTTGCGATACTACGACGTGTTTACAGACACTATCTGTCGATGGTCCGTCGAATATCAACGTAACGTCATGCGATTAACTTTAGACGACAAATAAGCTCGTATTTTATCGTAATCTTGTTCCACCAAATTACACGATAAAATAAAACAAAAATCTCTATAGAGCATTATGTAATTAATAGCTTAAGAGTAAAGATGAAACCTATGTAGACTAATAAACCTTAGATACACATCTATCCTTAGAATATCAAGGATACCTAAATCTTGTCTAAAATCGCGGATCATAAATTTAGGAAGTGTCTGTTAAAGTTTTTGTAATGAAGTTTTTCTCAAAGGTGGAACAAAGTGGGAACTTCTCAACAATATAATGCTCGGTGAAGTGAATAAAAAGCATGTTTTTTGTACTTTTTTCACTTTCACGTTTCAACTATTATTTGGCATGACATGGCGTACGACACACGATACTTTTTAACCCACTCGATGAAGTAGTTTCCCGGAATATCTAAGTGTAAAATAAAGCGCACGCGAGCAATGCCGTGAAACAAAACTATAATTAAGTAAGATAAGTAAAAATTATTAAGAAAATTAGTAGGTAATTATAATAAAATATTAGTAGTAGAAAGGAACTACTTAAATAAACAAAAGAAAACAATAAATATTTCCTCAATATTATACGATAAAAAAGCTTAAAATGACATAACATTTTCTCAACGTTTTAACACGCTCGTCGTTAATGAAAACACTACATTAAAGATTAAAGGAACGGAGCGACGTCTAAGTATCATATTTTGAAAACTATACACCACTTAATTAGCAAAAAAGGACAAGAGCAAAATGTACATTTACAATAATCCCCAGTAACGAGATATCTTCACTTAGTTATTTCTGCTGTCAGTAACGAGAAATAACGATGTAGGAAGAACATGGAACTATTGCGTGTAGAAAACAACTATAAGAAATGCCGTGCTCTATAATATTTGGTACAAATAAGTAACATAATACATAATACAAATTGGATTTCTTCCTGTATCTTTTGGTAATACCTATAGTGAATAGGTTTTAAAATTTCTGAATATTAATAGTCCTTTTAGTTTTACTACATAAGTACCCACTTAATAACGTGTTTAATAGTTTATCAGAAATTTAAAAATTCAGAAAAATGTGATATGTTTGTTTCACACACATACATAATTATGTGGGTTCAAATATTAGTGGCCAAAAACCTTATTTTATGTTCGTTAAACAAAATTTGTCCTTACTTTAATTTAACTGAAATCAAATTATCATACAATATTAATAAATAATGTTTATGTTAATAATATCGATTACATCGTCCGACACTCGCCTATAACTTGGGTCGGCTTATACTTTGGTACACGATTGTAGATTGCTGGCGGTCGCGGGCGCCACTTGCCGATTGTTCTGCTGTCCACGTCGCGACAAAAGGTAGACATTTACGGCAATTATGTAGAAATCCTGATAATGAATAACCCAAAAACGTCATTTCATTTTTATTTTAGTTAATATTTAGAAGATAAAATTTTGTTATTATTGCAAAAAATATAAAAATTACTAAAAAATGGAAAATAATTCAATTGGAATCAGGAATTAAGCAATTCGTGTAGAGGCTCTACTGTAGAGCTATGGTATGTATTTATTTTTATGGGTACATATCTAGATATCTTTTATAAGCTGGACGAGATTTCGTACATAATTATGTATCTTATATTACTAAGAGCTTAACAAATTGAATAGGTAGTAATAATATAGTTGTACTTGTAATCTTTTAATAATAAAATAATTTTGACTAAATTTAAAATTAAGGATAAACAGTACAAGCTAACAATGTGTGTAAATATAAACATAAAACATATAGGTCCACTTGGAGCCGGTGTAATGGAGTGAACATTGACACACGCTAGGCGGCTAGACCAGTTCGGCGCGAGCGCACGCGGCACGCCATATTAATGACTTGTTGTAAATTATTAAACGCCTCGCCGCCACGCGGACAACAACGCCCAGCCACTTGTTCCATTGTTGGCAATCAGAACAAAATTGCGGAAACGCTGACCACTTGCGATACTAACTGTTAATAAAACAATTATTGGTACCTACATGCTGCTGTTAATTGTTGATTACGTCTAGTTCTTGCTCTTGCATAAATCGCGATTTAATCTTTCGGGTTTATAAATATAAATAATTCTTAGAGTACCTACCCAATGGTTTCAACACAATATTTATTCATTGAAAACTCGTTTTATCATGCAAAATTTTAATTAGAAATGGATAGTTTATTCTTTTTAAACTATGTTTTTCACATTTACTTGATACCTAAAAGGCATTAAAAACCTCGTCTCACTGAGTCGGATGTAACAACCGCACTTAAACAGTTTGGGTCAAATTAAAAAGCTATCAAAGCAAATTACGACTAAACCGGCATTAAGAGACCGCTCGTGTTATTGTGGTGGGCTACCGTAACAAGCTACATCTTTATTAGAATTAGTTTCTAATTTGATCAAATTGTTTATTATTTTCGTGATTGACTTGAACGCTTTTTATTTATTTTTTCTTTATAGGAATAATGTAAGTGTGGTACTAAGAGATATGGAATAAAGTTGAAGGTTTTTCAATGGCAGGAACTTACATAGTTAAATGGAGGTTGGGGCAACATAAAGCACATATCAATTTCTTGCACGAATTAGACCTATAAGAAACAAAAATTGAAAAATTTTCAGAGAATTTTTCGCAACAGGCAACCTACCTACCTAAATATTATTTTGTAAATTAGATGTCTGCTAATAAACATACCTACTACAGAATCATCTTATTGATCTTTATGCAATAATTAACCTTAGCTGAATATTTAAACAGTTGCAGGTAGGTATAATAAATATTATATTACACAGATGAATGTATAGTGCATTGCCTATTTCGTGATAACAATACGAATGTTACAGAATAAGACGATTAATCGTTTTGGTTTAATTTAAGCAGTCGATCTATTCCGCAACTGTAAAGGATATCTATGCGAACATGAATTTCGTAACGCCATACTAAGGTGGCCGAATTGATCGATGACGTGAAGCGTGCGCTCGCCGCTTGTCAATTATGTTACGAGTTCAGGGCCCGAGATACAGCTTATCTATGCCTAGCTATCTTTCTATGCTTGCGTTAACGTTAACAAGAGAAAAGCTAAGCTATTAACGGATCGAATGTCGAGATTTAAAAATCTATTTTTAACAAGATTTCTTTATGTATAAATAAAATTTATAAAAATTGTAAATAAACTCACTATTATAATAAATATTTTACACGGTGATAAAAATGTTTTACCTGTGTACACAATTTATATATAAAGAAATCTTGTTTAAAACTGATTTTTAAATGAACTTATACCCACTAAGTAGCATAACTGATACATATTTAAGAATTCATCTCTTTTATATGGTATCGATAATAACTAGAGATAGAAATATAATTTCTTAATAAAATATTTAATTTATATTCGAAAAATAGAAAAATATCTATAATACATGGTTTTTCCCGCTTCGTTGATGGTACTTTTCGGTAAGAAAACTATTTCTCATCCTGTCGTTTGTTGTTGATGTCGTCCCGCGCTCTCTTTTCGAGATAAAATACCTATTCTATTATTTATTTTAACTATGAACCTGAAAATTTAGTGACAAACGGTTCCATAGTTCCGACCAGGAAAGCAAAATAAACTTACTTTCGCATTTATAATCTAAGTAAGCATAATACAGATGTATTAATTAATTTAAAAAAGACGATTAATTTTCAATATAAAGAAATCAATATTATATGACGAATTATATTTTCTAATAAATCGATTCATACATACCTACGTGCAGATAAAAGTTACTTGAGCAGCTGCCTCAGAATTTGATGCATTCTTTCTTAACAATAGAATCTTCACAGGTTGTTCCAGTACCATGGGACCATCTCGCTTTCAAAGAAATTCATCGTCAATACCGCCGAAACTGCTTTTGCGTAAACTCTATTGTCCAAAAATTTGTTTTGTTAGCCTTTGTACAATGGCATCAGCTGATCTTTAATAAACATTAGCAGCGTTCAAGTTTTTTCGAAGTAAGACAAAAATATCTTACTGGATGTGTTAAATTGTAATAATAATAAAAATTATTTCAACTGATATACTTACTACAATTAATTTACCGAAAATTACAAAGGAAATAATATTATTATTCTAAAAAATCTGAAAAAACCTGGGCTAGGAATTAATCTTAGCTCGTTTCTGTATTAATGGGAATACTGAATTATAATGATATTGTAACTATAATATTGTAACATTCTCTTTATATTGATATTGTAATATTTTCTTTTACTAACAATGTTTCAGATATGTTACAATAATGATAATTTGGTATCGGACAAGTGTAATGAATATGCATCATATGATCATTATAGACATTAAACTTCTTTCTTACTGTTTTTTTTATTTTCATATACATTTAGTTTACGTGTAATCTACAAACATTACACAAACTGTACTTCTTATACTACTTTTGTTTTTGATGATAGGCAAAGAAATGAAACTAAAATACTAAATCCCTGTACCGAATCATGAAGCGTTGCACAAGGCGAAGCAAAAGCAGGCGTGGTTTAATGTTACTCTTGTGGAAACAGCTGTACGCTCCCCTTTACCTGAACATTATGTACCGAGCACGTGTTATATGTGCCCTCGCCTTTTGGATAAATACGATTTGTATTTTAAGTCCTTACATCCGGACTGGTAGTGTGCAGGACACAGACGTCTTAGCCACTCGCACGACTATAGCTCACTTGCATGTTGAAATTGCACAAGCAAAAAATCAAGACTTCTTAATAATTATGATGAATGAAAGTTGATTTTATTATTAGGATATTCTTGGCATAGAGAAAAGAAATGAAACAATAGGTAACTAAGTATAATAGGATGACTTACTCACTGATAGAGAGCTGACTATGCACAATTGCATATTTTAGCCATTTTTTTTATAATTTCATATTTCACCTTTAATGTAGAAAAAAATACATATCATCAAGATATTGCCGAATGGCTTGATTGTTTTGGGACTTTTACGATTTTTTGGTCGCAACTGAAAGCAATTTAAAGTTTCTCTCAACATAAGGCATATTTTTTTGCATGTTGCATATTTCGCAACTTTCTACGCATAGGTACTTCGAGTGATTTTTGTGCATATTTGCATATATATAATAATAAGTAAGATTTGTATGTTGCGCACAATTCGGTCTCTACCTATTAATAATAATTCCTTTCAGCATTTCACAATGCATTTTAAAATTACATTAAATACTAAAAATTCAAACAAGGCTTAAATTCCTATAAGAACTAGGAATAATACTAACCTGTTTTAACAATCTCAAAAACTTCTTATTAGTAAATTAAAATAAGTCTGTAAATTGCGTCTGTGCTGTAAATTGCGTCTTTTACTCACCTCTCAACATCGTTTTGCGTTTTGGCGCCAAAGGTACCAAAAGGCAAAAGTCATAATTCATACAGCCAAAGAATAAGTAACGTCTTATTAATATCTATAAAGAAAACACTTTAATATAAAGTTTGTAAACGTTGCACAAGTGATGAGAACAAAACAAATTCATTCACATTTTTTTTTTATTTTCACCCAAAAATAAGTATAGTATGAAATACACATAAGAAAACAAAAGTATTTAGTTTTTAATCATAAAAATATCAACCATGGCAAGTTTTACTGAAACTTATTCAAATTTTCACAAGATATACCAAGTTAACAACCTATACCTATTACGACTACATACATACACTTTCAATTTCGTTCTTTTAGCGTCCGCAATAATAGTGAATATAATATAAAGTTACATTATACATTTATACACATAGTAATATAGTATTTTAATAAATATACATATCAATATAAATCAATACTTAAAAGGGATACATTTTCTCACAAAAGCATTGCATAATATTTAAAAGAAATTAATGTTAATATATGATTTAACATGCATCTCCGGCACTTAATCAAACGTATTCAGAAGATGTTCGTTTCGATCAGAGCCACGAACAAAAAGAACCGGATCAAAAATCTAGTGCATATTTATATTGAATTAATTAGGTATAACTAGTTTTCAATTGTACTCCAAAGTGTAAC
The DNA here is from genome assembly GCA_018232405.1 of Junonia genoveva. NCBI lineage: Eukaryota > Metazoa > Arthropoda > Insecta > Lepidoptera > Nymphalidae > Junonia > Junonia genoveva. The sequence continues at coordinate 3,531 of DVRM01000033.1, read as the reverse complement.
TCCGTCAAGTCTGTTTAACCGAACGAGTCTCCCTTTCAACGTCAACAAATAAGCAATCGGAAGCTCCGAGCAGGTGTGTTTCTTTCCCAAGGCAAGGTTACTAGATTACTCCACAAAAAAATCGTTAGATAATGCATAATATATGTATTTAATTATCATAATATTCAATAACCAGTCACCTCTTCCTTTTTCTCATGAACTCTGATTTTATTAACAATACTTGAACGGTTTTTTGGAACGTTACCTAATTAATGAAACAAATAGGTGCATGGTACGTAAAATATTTATATGATATAGATTATAGAGACTAGGAAACGGGGACATTTAGGCACGAAAGATAATTTTATTATCATAATAATATCTTTGCTTATAAATGATTCAAATTAACTGTTAGACAGGAAACGACCCATTTCAGACACATTAAACGTGATCATTTGTGCGTATGATTGAATAGCTCTAAATTTTATGAGGATCGTAAGTCACAGAGATTGCGGTTTGAGGCCATAGATCGCAGTGTGCGTGAATACGTTGCACTCGTTACACGTGCGCTCGGGACACGTGTCAATCACACCGAGTTCGAGGTTTTCAAAAAAATAACTATACTAGTTTTTTATCCTAGCTTTTTACTACACTAAATTATCAATATTGCGATATCTATCTCCGATGCTTTAAGATACACCAAGCTCCACAATAAATACTGTTATAGGCGATTACTTCGATCTTCGATCGTACCATATTTATTTTGTCACCTCAGGAATAAATTTTGCATGACTTACCAACACTTTTCTACATAATAATTCAGAAATTTTAAGGAACAACATTACATAGATTTTCATCTAGCCTACGCTAACTTGGTAATGTAAGAATTCAAGCGATATTTATTGTTAGATATTATGACGAAAAAAAATAACTGTTTTACTCAGCGTTATACTACCTACCTAGGTTTCAGAGTTTCACTTTAGTTTCGCATAAAATATGTACTACATACCTATCTACTTTCCCGACTAATTCACTTCTTCGTTTGAATTGTAATATCTCTACTATTAAATACCTCCCTTAACTTGGGATCTAAAATAAAAAAAAATTAAAAAAAAGAAAAAAATTATTTATAGTTCCCATGAGTAGCTTAAACTAAAAAGCAAACTTTTTAGATTCAGGATAAGATAAAGTTGTTAGTATAAGGCCGAATAAAAACCTACTCGTTGCTCTAAATCGCAATGTCCATCATCGAAGCTAATTGCCTCACGTATCACGCGTTATCTAATCGGTTTCTGAAAGAAGTCAATGTAAATTCTGTCACACATGTGTTTGCGCGAGCGCACGTGTTCATTCATATATCTTCTGCCTCAAAGGGGATCGCAATTCCCGACAGAAATAGGTAACATTAAGCAACCCGTAAGTAAACAGGGCTCACGTCGCCCTTGATAACGTACAAAGAAAATCCTTCTACGCATCCGTTATTTGAACGAGGAGTCATTTCTACGCAGTGCAAAGAAAGCATGTGAGTCACGTTCTATATCTATATAAATTATCATAATGTTGAAAAAACTTTGACCTAAATCGCATGACAATTTTATTTTTATTAAAAAATATACAGAAGCGAAAAACTTGTCTTGATTTATTTTTCTCGATAAAAACATAGCTATAAACCGAATTAAGTATAGGTATATGTAATTCCATATTTGCATATTACAGCCATCTTTTCATATATATCACTTATGTTGCATATAATCCGATCTCTTTATATAACAATGGGTAGAATATGTAGATCTCAACCAATGACGGTGGTTTCCCATCGGCGCGGCCTTATTTCAAGTGCCCAAGCATTCAGTGGTACAGTCTCAAAAGTGTGACTCTACCAAACTATTAGTTTATAACCAATTTATGACTAAATTTATTTGTTTTATATAAGAAGATATAATAACAGATCAATAGTAACAAATTCATTTATTTGAGTATATATATCAGTAATTCAAACAAAATTTGTTACGATACAGTTCATAAATATGTGGGTAGTCAGCAGCTAATTTTAATTTATTTAAGAGGGGGGCTACGATACATCCACACGATATTTATAATTGTAGCATTTTTGTTGGTCATCCCTATCAATATGGCACGTCGCAACAGTCGTTAATTTCATTAAGAGCTTATTAAGCGGGCACGCGACCGCCGACAGTTGGGCTCGACACGCGGATGATATAATCGAAAACCTTATGGACTGGAACACAACTGCTGGTGCTTACTCTGCTGTATTTTATAATGGAATTCTTTTTTAGTTTTAATTGTATTCAGTAATTATATGTAAATTATGACAATGTTAAACAATGTACCTAATAATGCCAACCCTACTCGTATGTTATATGTGTATTTATAGTGAACTTCCGATAAAGATGCGCAAACATGTAATAGATTCTGAAAAGCGTATTTCCGGAGACCGAATATTTTTAGATTGGATTTATAAATTTCAGTTGAATCGAATGAATCGAAGACACAACTCAGTTAAATGTTAGTCATATGTAGAGGACAATATATTAATTACTTATTTATTGTAAAACTTAGCCGCCAAACAAGAAGACTGATCTTTAATGATAATGTAAATGATCTGGATTTAAACGATAACCTTTAATTTCTAGTACCAATGAAACTACAAATAGGTTACAAGCGCCCAGCTTACGTAGGAATAAGCGGTAAAATGAATAGGAAGTAACGAAAGTGATTAGACTTCCGGTTCAATCACCGTATGAAACGCTTCTTTACATTCATTTTCTAAGACTATCCAATGTTAATCAGTCCATGGAAAGAAATCGTTAGTAGATGTAACAAGGTTCTACAAAAGTAAAAATAATCAAAAATATTATTGTTCCAAAAATGCTTATTGGAAAGATGGTATTCGACTTCGGCAAAAGCGTATATTAAAAGCCTATGTTACATGTATGTTTGTGCATGTATTGTACATATACCTATACAGCGATTGTATTACACCAATTTTTAAACTATAAATGTTTCTACATACAATAATCAGAATAATAAAATGTAAGTATTCGTCTGGCAAGTAGAGTTTTATTAGTCTATCATGTTGATCGTCAATACCTTAAAAATGCTTGAAGCAATAACTTTAGTTGAATAAATGGTTAATAGATACGAAAAGATTGGTTAATAGATACAATTGACAAAATACATGTATATTAATTAATTGTTATTATTAACGAAAATAACATTTTATTCAATTCATTTGAGAAAACTTTTGTTTTTTTTTGGTATGTTTGTAAATACGGTGGTTATGATTATACCTATCTATTTCTTTTAGTAAAAAAATAAAATAAAGATTATCTTTCTTTTTTTGCGTGCGATTTTGGAAACAAAAGATTTCTTTTGACGACCACATTACAAATAGGTAATATCTATAAATCACGGTGACTAAATTAATAAATACTTACTTATATTTAAACTAGCGGACTCGACAAACATTATCATGTCTCACGACCAGATTTATCTACCGGGTCTAATTTTATTTTGAACCATCCGGAGACT
>DVRM01000032.1:0-15130 GCA_018232405.1 Junonia genoveva | reverse complement strand
GCACTCCTCACTCCAATGTTTATTTTACTACTGCTAGAATAAGATGGATATAGTATTTGGAAGGAATTAAAAAATTTAAATCATATTTATTTGTTTAAAAAAAAGGTTCTTTACTCAAATAGTTTTTAATAAATACTCAATTTTTTTTTTTCTCAAAATGTAATCTAAGTAATAGTGTGTATTTTCCTCTGGTAGTTTATTGAATTAATTAAACCATATTTTAAACCGTAGAATATGTTTTTTGTTTATTATAAATTTACGGTTTCAAAACGTTTCTGCATCCTGCATCATGTTTCTGTATACTTTGTATACTGTTTCGTTGTTCTGTTACTTTTTAATTATTATAAAAACGTAACGAAAAAAATTAAAAGCGAAATAACCAAACAAAAAGCCTTAACACAGAACGTAAAATGTGTGTGGGAAATTTTAAATTTTTTCACCAGCACGCAGGCACGTGATAAGCTGAACGCTCTTATTACGAGAGGTCTTTGTGTCTTACCGTGAGATGAGATTGCCTGTTATTTTGCTATAACTTGGCATGCAAGCTAGAAACGGACGTCACTTATCTTCAATATATATAAAAATGAATTGCTGTTCGTTAGTCTCGCTAAAACTCGAAAACGACTAAACTGATTTATGATATCTTGGTCTTGAAGTGTTCGTGAAGGTCTAGGGAAGGTTTAAAAGATACTTTTATAAAATACGTTACTAAAATACTCGATACGTTTATAAAATACTCTGTGGCGCCCTCTTAAAAGGAAAACGTCACAAGGAAATATGTCCTTAAATTATTTTTATATACACAAATTAACTCATAATAAAGCTTTTAGTGTTTAATTCATCCGTTTGTCCGGATATCAGTTTTTGTGCAGTAATTTTAAATGTATTTTGTTTCACAACAATATTTTGCATTAGGTGCGCCATAAAATCTTACACATTAAAAGCTAACGCAGTTAAAATAGAAAGCAATGACCTAACGAATCTTAATAACTAATTTAATAAAATTTAAAATTTAATTTCAATTCACAAAAAGGGTCTACTTAACTTTTACGACCGGGATTGATTTTAACAGTTTAATTGCGACATTCTGTGAGCTTCGCGTTCACATTTCGGTTACATTGTTTCGAATTTATATCGGTCTTCTCATAAAAGATACAGCCACTTGACTTTCGCCCAAACTAATTTGCCCGCTAAGACAGAAATTACAAAGCTCTCATCTAGAATTTTACTCGCGCAACAATATTGCGAATTCATTCAAACAACTCGCAAAAGAGCTGCTTTATTTGTATGTTTTGTAGGTATAATATTATCATATAACTTAATACTAATTAAGTTTAAATAATAATATAATTAATGCCTGACTGAATATTAAACACGGTAAGGGTCGTACTAAAGGTTGACACTGTAATTAAAGCAACCTTAAACGCGGAGAAAACAATTTTTGGTATAATTCAAGGTTTAAAACGTTGCGAATTTGTTTTTATTACGGCTTATATACTTTGTAGTTAAAACCACCCTAACCATTAGGGTGACTTTTAAAATGTTCGTTTGTTTGCTAGCACTTTGTTTGCGAGGTCGCCGTGGGGAAAGTTTGACGCTGAAACAAATGACGCGCGCTCTACGCCTGATTGACTGATGAGGAAACGTGTATTCAGTGCTGTCAAGTGGGTAAACTTCATGCACCTAGCTTATAAAAAAATATACACGTCTTGCCAATTTCAATCATAGATATTGCTTTTTTCAATATCGAACAAACACAACTTGCTCTATCAATGATGTTTTCAAATACATGTAAGTACCTGAGTATTATTAGTTTTAAATGTGTAAATTACATATATTTTTAGAATTTAAAAAGAATACGTATACATACTTAACTAATAAATACATTATACACTCGTATACTTAGATCTGAATAATAAACAAGAATACCGTTGAAAATGTTAATGTTAACAACACAAAAAGGCGCTACCGCGTTGTGCCGCTATTTCTGGAGGAATGGTGTTGCTTGATAACATTTCAGTTTTATTCAAGAGTCGGAAACAAAAATGTCCTCGAGGAAATGAGGGAAAAATCCACTTTGCGGCAGAAAGTCCCGTGTCTCGCGGGACACAAGCCGCGATGATTAACGTCCTTTGCGCGAATAACTGTTATTCTCTGTCGTGAACAATACACGAAAATTATAACACATGCCCATTCTTTATAGGGCATTTAGCTAATAGGCGATAGTCATGAAAGTTTTTCTTTTAAAAGAAAACTACTTAGATGAAATTAGATAAGTTTCAGTAATATGTTTTAGTCGAAATAGACGTTTTTATTGGGAATTCGACTGACGCAATTTTCGGAGTAGTTTTGTTTGTCTAGCATTAAAGGTTCTATTTTCTAAATTAGTATTTTAGTTCTGTGTAATGTCTTTATATTTTCGTAAAACTTTCGTAGTGATGGATTAGTAATTATTTATTTATTCACGTTTCGGATTGTATTACGATTGCTATCTAAGAATATAATATTGATATACTATTTATATACTGTAGGTAATATTCTAGTCTAAATGGTTACTGGCTTGCCCTCTGGGTTGCGGAGGTCAGACGGCAATCGCTCTGCGTAAAAATCAGTAACCTGTCAAAACTTAGGCTAGAATAAAGCAGACCCTGGCTAAGTCCGGGAAAAATGCTAGGAAGAAGAAGAAGAAGATACTATTTATATACTGGTATATGCTGTTACTATAAAAAAAAACGCTATAAATAAGTAAATTATTTGTACAAAAGAAGGAAAAACAAAATTTTACCAAAAATACCGCGATTTTGCATCACAAAAACAAAGGAAATTAGCCGTCAAACTTCTAACGTAAGAGATCAAGTGGAGCCTCGGAAACAATAGGAAGAGATCTCATTTCAACCCCAAATACGTTTCCGATATTCAATATACGCTTCAAATAGGATCACATGAAAGTCGTATCGATAGACCGTAATATACAATAGGTATAAAGAATAACGGGCTTTAAGTAACCATATGCAAACAGGTCGTAGGAAGAGTTCTCGCGACGCGTTCCTTTGATGATAAAATACTATGACTGTTGTAATAACGTTTTGGAAAAAGGCAAAGAAAAAAAATCTACACAATTTGTATTTTTATCTGCACAGCGTTATCGCGTACGTATATGAGAAATGGTTTTCGATACCTGAAGATAAGAGATTGTGAGTAAGTAAGCATAAGCTTTGTTGGTATCCTGATGCCTCAACTTATAGGAAAATTACATCGTTAAATTAAAGTGTATCACCATATCACCCACAAAGGCGATAACTTATTTATTCAATATTATTGCAAAGGTAAAGATTTTTATCAAAATATAAACACATTTGTTTATTTGGAGGAAGCTTTACATATGTACGATCTATTGAAACATGGCCGTTTTCGGAAATTCAATATTTTCCCGTACATTGAAATATTATCAGTTGTAGAGAAGACTTATGAAACGGCCTACTTCGGAAGAATTTATTTAAGTGTTCGAGTACGTTTTGAAATTGGATATTATATTAGCGAATAAGCTTCTTATGATTTCTTAGCATTAGGGATAATGGGAAAATAATTTTATGAAAAATAAATCCACGTCATAAGGTACGAGTGTAAATTCTCTGGAAGAGTATTTTCAGCTAATTTATACTTTATAACATTGAAAGGACTATTTATTTTTTTAGAGAATGCAAAATAATTAGTTAAAAAATTTGTAACTTAAGCGCTTTGCAATATTATAAACTAGTTGCTGATCGCGACTTCGTCCATACCTTTGAAAGGGCAACCATTGAAACTATCCAAACTTTCAAACTTTCGTCTTTGTATTATTATTATTAGTAAGGATTGATATAAAATAATGGAAAAGTGGCTTCACTTTTCTTTATCAATAAATATAATATTATTTATAAAAGCAGCAATTTCCAATTGCTCCATTTCCAAAAGCTTAAACAAACATTTTTTCAGAGAAAATTTGGTAATATATCAATCGAAGCAAATCTTTTGTACATTGATAAATTATTCTTACTGCTATTGTCGTATGTAAGGTCGTAATGTAAATTTATTTAATATGTAAAAAGTAATAATATATTCTACATATTTCTTCGAGAGGATATACATATGTTTGAAATGTGTATCTATTTGTCTGCCTATAGCATCGTAAGTCTCAGATTAAGGGATCAATTTTGATGCAGTTGTTCTTTTTTGAAAAGTGACACAATCGAAATATCTTTTATAGTTGTTGAAAAAATGTAACCGAAGTTGGTTACTGGTATAAACGTGACATAATTTCATTCCTAAATTATAAATTCAATAATAATAATCACAAGTGTAATCTTGACTCGATTCCGCAGCATCAACAACATGAAATCAGCAGGATAATAGAAGTTTCCAGCAGCTTACAGCATATTAATCAGATATATATACATTATATAAAAATAACGCATAGAAATTCTTAGCTAATTATAAATCGTTTCGTAATTTATACAATCAGAAGCCTATTCGACTATTCTGGTACATAGTAACGAATTCTGGTCAGGACACCCTGGCCTTTCAATATCTTTCTAAGCCAAACCGTCTTCGTGGAAAAAGAAGTCGATTACCCTTGTTTACGCACAAAATAAAGTTTTCTTCTCATTGGCTCCGAGATAAAGCAAGACAGAGATTAAACTCGGGTCGTGTTTGCAATGGGACCGCCCCATGTAAACGATGCTAAATACGAATAAAAAAAATATCATTTGGCATAGCGTAATGGGCTCTGAAGAAAGGTTGCTTTACGAGTTCTTATTTGGCGTCTTGTAATGAGTTTTGTAACGAGAAGGGTCTTGCGTCTCTTTGATGTTAAGGCGCGATTCGCGATGTTTATATCGCTGGAAATCTTATTTGTTTCGGCGTTGGAGGTAATCGCCGGAATATGAATTCCCTCGTCGATTTTTTTGAATTGAATAAAAAATTGATAATCGAGATCATATCAAGCGTGTTCCTTGAAATAAATGTAAATGTAAAAATTTGGTATTAAGTTCTTATGAATAAAAAAACGATTTTCATTTTCAAATAAGGTAATGAATGATTGAACGAAACTTTTAATTAAATATTTTTATTGCGTTAGATTATATTTATATGGTTTTATATGTACCTACTTGACACGCAAAAATTAAATCAACTAATAAATATGGAAGATTTAATATCTCGCAAATTTAAAAATTAGGACAGCCTTTCAGCTTTTACCACTATTTATAGCATACGATTTACTCGTACAAGAGTATTATTTTAATCGCGTACTTATCCACATTTTAAATCCACATACCAACACAACACCAGACTTATATTGTATTAAACAAACATAACATAAAGGCACAAAAAAACTAAATAATGCCGTTCCTAACCTTGTTTCTGTAATCCTGTCACTTTGAATTTCGCCAGAGGTGATCCTTGTTACCTCCTTTTACGTCGGCGATGTTTCGTCTACTTTACGAGTTTCGCAAACCGAAGCAACCTTTTCGCTTTTCAAATGTTTTTATTTTGTATGACCATGGAATAAAGAATGGAATTTTATGTATGTGAATATTTTACAGCCCTCACCGGTATTTTCATTACGGCGAAACGTTCTGCGAAAATATTTTATACCCATATAAATTATTATCCTTAATTCTCTTCTAATAATATAATATGAAAAAGAAAAAATCTGCTAGCATTCCTGCTACCATTCTGCGCAATCACGATCTCTGGTATGATATTTTTATTTTTTGTCTTTATGTCTATGTGTTTGTTTTGACTTATCTTAGAAATGGGTCGATCGATTGTGATGAGACTTTTATTGACCGAAAGCTGAAGTTAAAAGAAGTAACGAAGGTTACTTTTTTTACATAAAAAGTAAAGTTAAAGATAAATCTTATCGCATACTTTTTATAATAAAGAAAAGAAATTTCAATAAAAAAAAACATATATTAATAGTAAAATAAGGAAACAAAAAATATTTTATGTAAATAGCAGTGGAGTCGACAGCGAAAACATCATTTGACACAACAATATTTAATCAATTATAACATTTCCGTACCATAATTTCAAACTGATAGCACTAATTAAAAAATTAAAATAAGGTAATCGCACCTACACCTGAACACGTTACACATAGGAAATTCTTTAAAGAGTACAACTCTTAAGATCGTGAAAAATAAGGATAGGAACGTATTACGTAGGAACACGTTTCAGTGGCCGAGGTATACGATATGATCCCTGGTCTCAAGGGATCCGGACCCTAATTGGACGTGGGCTGCCTCAGAATCGCTCGCCGATTATTTAATCTTTAATACTGGTATCTTACATTTTGTACCAATAAATTCTATATAAATCGTCTGGACGTTCGTCGTTGATTTTTTAATTTTAATTTTCTTACGACGAATAGTCACGAGTACCATATATTTTTGTTACTAAGAACAGTAAATTATGTTTATGTATGTACTTCATTATATCATAGTAAGTTAATTAATTTATTATTTGTTTGCGTACTTCAAAAATATCGTGTCATATTCAAAATACTTTTCGTTTATAAATCATGCATATTTAACCCCTTAAAACCCCTTTGTATTTAACTTAATTAAAGTATTTAAAATGCAGAATTAATTGGCTGACTTCAAAAAATTACACGTTTCACCTCCCGTAGGTCAAATGTTTAACTAAAAATATAAAAAGTAAATAATTTCATGTCAAGTCAAGGTTGGTGTGTTGACTAAAATAAAAACACTAATTAATTCCGACGGGACGTGTTATTCCACGTGAACAATAGAAATGACCGAATACAATTAAATTTTCAATTTCTTAGTAAAGTTATCAGTCACGTTGTATCAGTTACTATTTTATGACAGCTAGTAGCTTTACCCTACGTTTTTACACGTTTTAAGGTTTTCTTTATATCTCTACAAATCATAGCATGATAAAGTATAGTCTTATAAAAATCAAAAGATAGCACTAAATACGAAAACTAGTCTCAACATTGAAACGATCTTGAAATTAACACGTTAAAAGCTATAAATGAACTCTTTAACATTCATGATACCTACTATATGTTACAATATTTTAACATGAATACGACCTTATCAACAGTTACTTTCAAAATACGCCTCCAAGCTTTTAGTGTGATTTCAGTTCTAAATATGAACCGCTATTATAACTGAAGAAACCTGCATAAAGACCATTTCATTTCCAAGTTTAATACGTGCTATAAAGTAAGACGTCATAAGTACGACATTATTTCAAAAGAAACGTAAACAGGCTAGGTGTCGGTAAGCGCTCATCTCTACCTTTTGAAACAGTGCTTAGAAAACATTCCATGCGTTATTTTTAAGATATTCTGGCCTGCTTTCGTCTTTATACGGCAGACGAAACTAGGGTAAGTAAAATAATGTTAAGTGTTCTTTGTGCACAATTTCGTGTCCATATAGATGACCTATATTTAGTTCTGCTTTTCAGCTTTTCAAAAACATTACACATTTATTTAAGGCCCGAGCGAAGTACACTTAACAACACTATTTAAACATGGAGATAGTATATAATGTTCTAAATGATATTTCAAAGAAAATACAAGTTCCATTAAATGAAACTGATTGCTTATTTCTATAAACTTTACATTGTCACGACTCAGAAAGTCGAAACCAAAGGCAACACAAAACTTGGTACCTATTATTAACGAATTTTAGTGCAAAAATCGGAATTCAACTGACAACAATTTTCTAAAATTCTACGAATTTACCTTTCTGTTTTAAATAATGTACTTTGAACATTTAGTTCTGTAAATAACAATCAATAATAATAGAATGTGGTCTGATTATTGTAGCTCCGGTCCGGTCGTGAGTTCGATCCCCGCTCGTGGCAAATATTTGTATAGGCCATACGGGTTTGCCGTGGTTTGTTTTGTGTGTTTCCGGACACGGGATATGGTAATGAGGGCCATTGATTGCGAGACACTTTATATTTTATAGTACGAACTATATGTATGTATGTTTGTTTTCTAAAGCAATAGTCTGAAAAATTCGTAAGATTTATTTATTAGATTTATAATATAAAGTAATAATGATAATAAAATTATATTATTAAAAAGTCATGTATTTTTATAAATTAACTTTTTAAGTTCTTTACACATACAACATACGTACGTATCACATTGACAAGTGATAGAACCAAGCTTAAAGACAACAGTACAAAAATACGCCGTGTATAAACGGCGTAGCTGTCTATCTTCAGTGCAGTTCTTATTATCTTAGTCGTTAGTGGCCTTTAGTCGTGTCGATTCGGCACTGTCATTTTATTTCACCAGTCACTTATTTATTACTCATCTTATTTAGTAATCATACTTCGTTGTGACGTCATACAGGCGATAAGCAGGGGATGATTTGTTTGCGGGGATTTAATCTTGTATCACGACTATTAGCCTCCCGTCAGCCGTCTGTCCCAGTCAATTGCGGACTTTTACACATACAACATAATTTCCTGGCGTATAATAACTTTGTTGCTGGGCTTTAGCGGAGGATTATGAAAGTCACCAACTAGTTCACGATTTATTTCTGAGAGAGTACAGTAAGACACACTTTGATACACACTATTTAACATAAGCCATGTTTCGACTTTCATACATGTTATACGCCAAAGAATATGAGATACATAGATGTGAAACATTTTAGTCAAAGAATATGTGAACTTTACAAACTGCTTACTTTAATACCTATGTGTATACACGGCAAAACTTCGTCAAAACTTATGCTTCATTTTATACATTTTAGCTTATACCAATCGTATCACATTGATGTCAAGTGACAGAACCAAGCTTAAAGACAAGAACATCAAAAGTACGCCGTATGTAAACGGCCTATCTTATTGAGTAATCATACTTCATCGTGACGTCATACGGACTACAGGCAATAAGCAAGGGACGATTTGTTTGCGGGGAGTTAATCTTGCATCACGACTATTAGCCTCCCGTCAGCCGTCCCAGTCAATTGCGGACGACAAACGAGTTTTCATATCTGTCCTACTAACGCTAGTGTATTAGGGCAAGGTCTACGTCATTAACTGCCAAGATGTTAGACGTATCGTTCTATTAGCCGAATTAACCGCATTTGACGAATGAATGACGTTTTTGCTAACTAGATGTTTGTTGATTTTGTAATTTTTTTAACGTAAACACTGGTATTAAATTTTTTACCTTTATAAAGGTTTAACCTAAATTAAAAGTATAATAAAAAATTAGCTAACTGTGTGACTAGTGATTTGCAGTCATATTTAATAATTTTTCTGCACTATCTTTATTACCCATTAATTTAGCCATATTTTAATTTTTAGCTTTATTATGTCCTACCTTTACAATTTCTTTTGTAATGTATTATTCCTTTCAGATATCAATGTAATAGTAATTTTGATTAAACTATGAAACAATGTAATATCCAATTAAAAAGTGAGCTTAATACTTGTCAGATAGATGGCACTATTACGTTTACTCGTTAAAACTTGGATTTTTATTATCATCCCCGACCAACTTTAGATTCTATCGTAGTATATATTTGTGATAAAAAATAATGACATAGTTATTATTTGAGACAGAGAGAAATGAAATTGCTATTTTTAGTATAGTTTACTCTCGAAGATTGAATAAAAATATTTTATGCCTCTTTTCAAATGCCTCTTGAAAAACGTCCGATTCAATTTTCACTCATGCAAAATACTCGGTGTGACAATAATTTTCATACTTTTGAATCTATATCAAAGGACTCACTTAAACGAAGTTTATATGATGTATACAATGAATTTATCGGCATTATAACTAGATAGTTTTATTTAATTTATTTATAGTTTTATTTAAGATATAGTGTATGGACTTATGTATATTTTTCATAGAACTAACAATTTTTTTCTGATGTAATTTCCTCGCATGATAACAAAGAACTAATTCCATACCTTATTCCATAGTCTAATCAGACGTCTAATAATTACAGCCACTACTATATTATTTAACAACTAATATAGATATTTTAAGCATACATATATACGTAGAGACATAATATTCACCTTCACAAGTTTCAATCAACACCTTAACATATATCACGAGTACAAAGGAGCTACCGTCCTTAAAACAAGAACAGAGACTTATGATGAATAAGCGATGTGACTAGCAGACAATTGTTCTAGTACATTCAACTTGAAGTCAATTGTGGCATCGGATTAACTACTCGGTGCGAACCAGCGAAACTCCGCCGACGATATCATTTCGCTCTAATATTCAATTTAACTTTGACACTTCGCTCATCCAACAAAACCCCAGCCTTTTGCATTAGGAATTATGAATGACAGATTTTCGTAAAATTTCCCAACTTTCCTGTTCGAACCGCGGCCTAGTGTTAATCGTGTCACTCAAGAATAATAATCTGTCTAAACGTTGAATATTTCTTTGGGATAGATACTTTATAAAATTTTGTTAGGCAAGAAAAAGTTTAATGTAAAATAGTCTATTACTTTTTCATTATCATTTAATCTGGAAATTAGAATGGAAATGTATCCATTATTTATAATCTAATTTCTTGCTGAAAAAAAAGTTAATTTTGGCAATACACAACAATGTAAATCACAGTTATAATAATATTAAGATAATCTTTTTATGGTAGTTTCATTTCCGCTCTAAGAAGTAGAAGAAGAAATAAATAAAGTACTTATAGAATAATCAATATTTTTTCTATTCATTTTACTAGATATTATAAGCTCTTATTATATTATTTGTAAAACGTTTAAATACGTTTCAAGTATTCGTATCACAAAAAATAAATAAGACGTTAACAATATAGAAGTTCAATAGATTTTCACTCCACGTCTCTAACTCCTTAAGAATTACCATAAACTTATGCAGACGTCTAATACTAACTCTTAACTAGCTATTCCTAAAGTGTAACAAGTCTTTAGACTGCCTTTGAATGGAATAGCTTATTGTAATCGATTTCTGAGCACGATGAACTTGTAGCAATATTACTACTATTAGTAGTTTAAGTAGTATTTTTAATGACTTAGTATAAGGTACTGTATTTAAAATCAAAATATTAAAAAAAAACCGGAATGTTAATAATGTTATAATCATTAATACCAAATTGAACTTTTTAAAACAAGTCCTATTGTATGTAATGTCAATTTCTAAGTAAAAGTTTGGATAATATAAGTATCTAATGTCTAACTGAAATGAGACGAAAAAATATTAGCAAGTCAAATATTCAATTGAAGTCACTCAAAGTCAAAAATTAAAATAAAATAATAAAAATGTAGTGTATACTTTATCTTTTATTTAAAAGACGTACCAAGTAGTGAATACTTAATATCGTCAGAGGTTCAAGATAAAAAACTGAAATTAACTGAGCACGCAAAGAGAACTGTTTATATTTTTATACTCTTTCTACCCTTTGACCAGGCTCTAGTGTGTCTGACAGGCAATTTGCTGTACAAGGTGGTGTATAATTTCCTCTAATAAATACATATGAAACGATGAATAAACTCAGACCCTAACCTTTGGAAAATTATACCCAAAAAAGAGATAATTAATACATTATTAAGACTGGCCATTTTCTGAATGTTTATTTTAAATACTTTTTTTGTAAATGTTTATTATTAAAAAGACAGAAAATACATACCAATAGGAATTTAACAATTAAGGAATTCGGATGACTTAAGGTTCCCTTTTTACTCCGACTATTGAAGCAGATAATTACCAAAGCGTGTTAAAAGTTCTTTTGAAACATTTCAGCTTATAACCATTTCTCTCTTTTATAACAAATTTTAAATCAAAATATATATTTTTAACTGTTAAAAAAGTATCAACTTAACCACAATAAAATTTCCCACACTGCAATAACATTAGACAATAATACTAAACACAGACAGATTTTCCCCGTCTTAAAAAAAAACTAGAAATGTCTTTTCGTTATAAGTAACGTCCTTTTTAACTATTATATTAATCGGACCTTTTTCTTAATAATAGAACTTAACCTGTGCAATAAAGATTATAGATAAGTTAACATTTTGACCTTAACAACGAAAAAGGTGAACTTCGATTCGAAAACCGAGTAATTTTCCTTAAGGCCCATAACGTTAAATATGAAAACTTTTTTATACCTTTCTTTAATGAATATGGTTTTAATGGCTATAAAAATATATATCCTAAATGAACTCACAACGAAGTCGTTTCGAGAATCCATTTAGGAAAGTTATAATTTACAACATAAAAGCAAGGAGGTTTACCCATTAAATTGTTTTGTAAAGTAATTTACTTTTTGATTTTATCAAATTCACTTAAATCTATACAATACATACTAAAATACATATAAAACTAAAGAATTTCTTTGTTTAATCGTGCTAATAAAATGTACTATTTAGAAAAAAAATCCTTAAATAGTTTGTAGAGTTATTATAGGTCATAAAATGTCTTATTATGACTTATTATTAATAATTGGAACAATCAAATAACATTAGCACGGGTGAAATCGCATAGAAAATCTAGCGATAAAAATATCATGAAGATTAATATCTAAATTAAAGTTCTGAATTTAAGTACATTTGCTTTTAATGTTGTGCTGTAAAGTCAATATAAAGGTAGAACCTCAAAGCACTTACAAGAATTTACCTACTTAAATTACATTAGATAATTTAATTTTTAATGTTATTTTTATTGCATTAAAATTATTGTTATTACGTTTCATCACTAAAGCAGAAATTACCCATCAAAATTGTACTTTTTTAGTTTTGCATAATCGATAACATTGCGTTGCTATAAATAAACTTACCCAAAATTGTACAAATATACTAAACATTTTAATATTTTTTGTCAGTCATTTCAATCAAATAATATCTATCTAAGCTGCGACAAAATATGATACAAATCTTCCAGTAGATGTAATAGATCATCAATAATGTCTTTAGCCGCAGATATCGACCGGAATCCGATGTACGACAGTTTTGGTTTCGTGATTTCATTGCTATTAGGGCGTCCGAGCCGTCCCACGTTTATTGTCCAAGATACGAGTGGATTTGTGGAAGCAATTTCCTTTATACATTTTGTTTTGTCCTTTTTCCTACAGTTTGATGGTCCACTTCGTGAGTTGTAGCTCGACTTCGATTTAACGAAACTCCCTCAATCGAAACGATACGCATCTCTACCGTGACCTGCGAATAAAAAGGAAAAATGTAATTATTTAAACCGATCACGTAGCGGGATTGAACGAAAACTAATTTAGCGACGAAGTTCGTTTACAAAAATTAAACATAGTTTCAATTTTGTGCCTTTTAGTTTTGCCGAGCCAAGCTACATGGATTGATGAACTCGTTAAATAGATTCTAATGCTCGATTTAGGTACTAAAAGATAAAAAATAATTACAAGTGAAAATACTTAAGTTTATATTACTTCAGCTTCATAAATTAATGATAATATTGTTAACAATTTGAAAATGCTAATACGGAAATAAATAAAATAGTGCCTAGCTTTAAACTGCTTACCCGACTCGTCTAATCAGAACCTATTTAAAGATTCATGTCGTTCCTTCACTCCAACGTCACATTATTCTCAGGGAGGAAACATGTCGTAGTATTAGAGTACTGAACCTCCCTTTTTAGCCAAATAAACATGACGTCGTCATTCAAACGGACACCGTGCGCGAGGGTCTTAGGTCTGTCGCCTCGACCTCTCCTTTATCCATCAAGTTTTTGTCACTTCTCCATTCACCCTAGCCTACATTTGTTGGGAATGTCGGTCCCGCCGAACACATTTTCTTCGCACCGACATTGTACGCACTAGGGTTCTGATTAACACAATAGTTTATATTCTGGCCACCTTTGAAATAAAACAGGTTTCTTTTGTGATGAAGCTGGAAGTCGGATAGACATTTATTTGCGAGGAAAAGTACATAGGGTATCGATATATCAGTGGAAATAAAGTAAGCACAAAACGCTACCATTTGAGGAATCAATCAAAGCCGAACGTTCGCACAATCAGCGTGCGTGGACCGGACGAGCTAATCAAACTAATGGTCGCTGGAGGGCCGCTCAATTGGGCCGAAGTCGACGCCGCAACAAATCACAACAATAACAATGACACTTGATTGATTACACCTACCGATTCACCTACACCGTTCCACCTGATACTCGTACTTGCTAAACTTTTATAAGATTGATACTAATATGTATTTTAAAGCAAATATGACGTCAAAAATGTACCTCAATTAGATCTCATCCTCACAGGAACGATATCAGAATTACATAAATATGTAATCAGTAGACAAAGTAGCTTAGACATTGATGCCATAATTAATTTTATAAAAAATATTGTCTCAATAACTTACTAATCTATACGTATCATTTTTATTAATGACAAGTCACGAGGACACAAAAGCCGATAATTTTAAATTTCGAAATATTCATATCATTTATTCTTATTATATCCATTTGCAGTAAGTAATATTAAAGTAATAATAACGATTCTGATCATCTGTCTTCTTTAAAATACCTGATATGCAGTAGATGAAGATTATTTTTAGTCCTAAGCGTCGCCGTCAGGTGAACGTCAAGTTAGTGTCAAGCTTCGGCTAGGCTGCGGCGCTGGCGCTAGCGTTTGGACGTTTATTAAGTAGGAAATACGAATTTCGAACCACACAACACAAATTGAAGTTGTTCGCCGGTTACCAATATTAATAGGTTACCCGATCAAAGTGACGTTGCATTTACCTTCTACATTTATATGAAGTCAAACTTGTTAAACTACGCCGTACGTCGGAGGGTATATGTGAAGTTGCACAGTCGCTGAACAGACAAGCATTCACAACAATAGAAATATCTTTTAGTATTCACCTGTCGGCGCAATAATTCCATCGCGCTTTCCATAGCGGACGTGCATTTGGTGCGACATCCAGCCAGACTTTTGCGGATACAACACAAAGGTACTCTTCTTTTTGGTGTCCGACGTAAAATCTAAATCAATGGTTAGCTCGACTCACTTTTGTTATTGCCACCATTATGTCACGGGCTCTCTTCGCGGTGCGCTATTTTGACCACATGGAAACCAGACTCCCATTGCTGGAGCATTGGGGCTGCCACATAAAAATTCAT
>DVRM01000031.1:0-15195 GCA_018232405.1 Junonia genoveva | reverse complement strand
AGTGTTGGGTAGGACATGACTTGAAAAAGAGTTTGTAAGAGTAGCCTCTTTTTTGTACTGAGCCAGTACAATGTCCCACTTCAAATGAGGCGAGGCGCTTTGACGCTTAGCATTACATTTGAAGTAGACGCATACAAATATGACAATGTCATACCTACTGAGTATCTACTACAGAGTTACTGACGTTTGTCATGTCATGTTCATGTTGTCACTATTATACAGTAGTACAGTCGGTTACTCGGTAAATCGTTTTGAACTTTAAACTATATAAAGATTTCTTGATATTATAATAAGTTGATCTAATAACACTGTGTCTGTGTGACTAAAAAACTTTTTGACTTCCACTATACTAGTAATGTAATTAGAACTGCCAGAAATCTATAAATAAAAAGCCATGTGCTATCTTGCCGAAGTGCGCCGGTATTCGAAACTTCGAAAGACAAATTCATCGAAAGACAAAATGTCCAATCCAATTGTCCACGAATGTATTGATGGTGTAAGTATATGTTAAAGAAGTGCGAACAAAATTAATTAAAATGGTCGTTGGACGTACTAAATCGAAGGTAATTTAAAATTATTATAGAAATAGTAATAGTGTTTGTTAGGTCACATGAGCATAAATGATAAACAAAATATTTCTTTTATTTATATCTTACCCAACAATTGCATTAAATTAACACAACTGCATTATAAGCAGCAGTTTTCTCTGCTAAACTAATGAAAAGTAGATGGAACAACATGACATAGGCAACAAACCCATAGTCCTATAACATTAAGGTAAGACAAACACATGCATGTTTATATAAATATTTCTAATATATATTAATTACAATTGTGATACTTATGATATGAAATTAAAGGTCTATGTTTATACAATATAGAAAAAAAAAGTAATAAACCTTGTTTCATCATAATTAATTATGGTGAATGAATTATAACAATTTATTATGATTAATTGTAATAATTCGTTATGGTGAATTATTAAACATTTAAGGTATTGATAATTAAACCTTAAATCATTATCATCATCAAAAAATCATTAAGCTTTAATTACTTAAATTTTAAATGACTTTGAATAAAAAACACCTGTGTTTAGATATTTAAATATAATATAGATATCATAACAGGAAAGCAAAAACTACTAGGATTTTGTAGTTTTGGCTTTCCAGTGAAGATATAAATAATGTGATTGTAATGGTACCTACAATAATTAAATATAATTTAATTTATTTAATTTAGAATTTTATGGATTTCAGGACCCAAAGATAAGGTCAAATGTTGATTCAATACTTTGATGCTACACAATGAGAACTGCCATGCAAGATACCTGCGCAGAGAAGTGGCACAATCAGCATAATATACGGGTTTCCACAACTACAACAAGTAATATTATTTATAAAAAAGAATAATTGTGTGATAAATCATTTTTATAAAACAGGTAATTATGGTTCAAGATAGTATTAACATCGGATTAATGAAGTATAAATAAAGTTTGTGAGAAAAAATTCCATTAAAGTTTGAAGCATTTATTTACAATTAAGTATTATGTATAAAGAGAACCAAAAAATAAAACTATATACAATTTAAGTTTTAAGATATTATTACAACTTATTTAAAAAAAAAAAGATAATAAAAACAGAAAAAAGAGCAATACAAAATTATCTCTTCCATTATTGAAACCTCGAAAAAACAATTGAAAAAAAAAATACACAATTACACATTAGTCTTTTATTAAAGCTTATATTACTAAAAAAAAACAAATCAAAATATATATAACAAAAAAAAAAACAAAACAAAATACAAATAAGTTTTAGGGTCTTTATTAAAACTGTTATATTATACAATAGCAAAAAAACTATAAAACAAAAAAAATATTTAAAAAATCTCCAAAAGACTCTGGGAGACAACCGGGAACCCAAGGGCTGGTAGCTACCTCGGTCAACTGATAAGCTAGACCGTCCAACGTGGTAATGCTGCCAGCATTTTGGGAACTTTACCTGCCTGCAGTGGCATTTTATTATTTTTTTTTTGTAAAATACTACCTTTAAACTTGTCATGTAAATAAAGAATTAATTTAAATGAAACTGTTGATAGAAAAGAAAAAAAATATATGATTAAGTTTTAGGAATTATAAAGATAATCGAAAACATTACAAATTACTATTTAAAAATAAAATTTGCGATACTTTGTTACCAGTTAACTTATTTCGCCGGTCGGTAAGGACCTGGCCTGCTTTACTGAAGGTGCGCTCGGAAGGCACAGAAGTGGCAACAATGCAAAGCCTTTTTAAAAATATCTTATAAAGCCTAGGATACGCATCTTTTTTCGAGAACCACCATTTAGCAGGATCTTGGGATCTTGGCAGTAAAGGCTCCTCGAGATATTTATCAACTTCGATTATACCTCCAGCCGTTGGATTGGTGTTTCTCATTATTTCACCTACTTCTTTATCAAACTCATCCCAAATACTTTTTTTGCACTTAGGTGCAGTTGGTGATGAAGGTGGTGGTTCTGTTGGTGATGAATATGGATTTTCAATATTAATTCGCCCGGCCATCGCTTTTAAATTAGAACATGCTCTTGAATAGGTACATTCATTTTCAAATCCATATTTTTTAAATCTTGGGTCTAAAATTGTGCTCTCAGCAAAAATATTATTTTCCTCAATGCCTTGAAACCTTGATATTAATTCATTTAAAAGTACTTGAGCCATACGTTTAGTGCAGTCGGGATGTGGGGAAGACAAAAAAGTTTGGCATTTTTTTTTCAAAGCTTTCGATATAAGTATAACCTGTAATTAGTAACAAAAAAAATTAAATCTGTATTTTGCATGTTTCTTTCATAATTTATATTTACTTAGACATTAGACACTGTGAAACTATGACCGATTGCCGTCTGATCTAAAAGTTATAGTTATGAGTTTAAGTTAATATGTGTTAATATATTGTAGTAGTATATGTTGTGTAATTTTATGTAGTTATTTTTCTATGATCCATTGAAATGAATAAATAAAACAAAAAAAAAACTAAATAAAAGGCAAGCCAGTAACAAGTTAAACACCCAGTCCTAGAAATTATTATTTATATAAATATAAACATCTGCCTCAATCAGGAATCGAACCTGAAACCACCAGCGTTAGAGTCTTTAACACCACACCAGAGCAGTTGTCAATTTTTTTCAACAATTTAAAACTTTTAACTAATCAATTTATTTGTTAAAACTGATACTATCATTATAGTGAAACACAAGTAAATAAAAAAGTACACACACAAAAATAATAAATAATTACTTAAGTTAAAAGATAAAATTTTTAAACTTTACCTCTGATATCGTGACAGTTTTTTCAGCACTCATTTGTTCGGTTACATCTTTAAAATAACTTAAGATTTCTATTGCGGAATCTAAAACTTCTATATCTTCAAAAGTAATATTAATGGTATCGGGGTAATCTATTGCAATTGTGGACATTACACTACGCTTTATTTTGACCACCCTTTCAAACATTTCGCATGTCGAGTTCCAGCGTGTAGGAACATCTTGTTTGAGTTTTAATACAGGTTCATCAAGTTTTTTTTGCATAACCCTTAACTTTTCGCATGCTAACGGGCTTCTACGGAATACCTCTACTATATGTTTAATTTTTATGGTAACATCTTTAAGTTCTTTTAGCGCTGATTGCACTATAAGGTTCAGCATGTGAGCAAAACATGGTATGTGCTTCCAGTTGTTCAACCTTATAGCACCTTTAATATTGAAAGCATTGTCAGTCGTCACTGCGATTATTTTATCAGTAATCTCCCATACATTTGTAATCCGTTTTAACTCTTCGGCTATGTTTAGTGACGTATGACGATCCGAAAACTGGACACACTCTAATAAAAAAGATTTTAATTCTGCTTCTTTATTAAAAAAGTGGGCTGTTACAGCTAAATAATTATCATTCGGAGTGGATGTCCATGAATCAGTTGTAATGCAAACATACTCGGATTGTCTTAGTTCTAATTTTACCTTTTCTTTGGTTTGATTATAAATATTTGTTAATAAGGCATTAGATAAAGTCTTACGACTAGGCAACTGGTATGCTGGATTTAATTCTTTTATAAACTCTTTAAGCTCTGGTGATTCAATGAGATTAAATGCTAAGTAATTTTTTGTAAACAGCTTAATTAATATTCTATTTAGATTTTCGGTTTTTTTTGCAGAAAGCGGCTTATAGAAGTATTGTGTTAGTTTAGTATTAGTAGTTAGGCTTTTTAAATTAAATAAATTAATGCTTGTACTAGTGGTGGCGGGTAAGGAACTGGATGTAGATATAAAAGCAGTTGAAGTAGACGAATGAGAGGCAGTAGACGTGGAAGCAGCCGGTATCTGAAGATCTTGTGCTATCAAATCAGTCGAAGGTGTTGTCGAGTGATGGGTATCATTAGTAGCTATATTTTCAAGCGGCCTTTCACGTATAGCGACAAATACATGCGGATGCTTGCTTTTTGTATGTCTCATTAAGTTGTAAGCACCACCGCCTCTATATGAAAACTCTTTGTGGCAAAAGTTACATTTGGCTTTATTATTTTTAAGGTCCGTAAAAAACTGCCATGCTTTTGAAGATTTTCTATCACACCCAGCCGACATACTACGCGTGCATGCAAAAGAAAAAAAAAGTCAAACATCATACTTTTTCATGAATAGTAAGCAAGTAAAGAAATATATAAAGAAGACAGTTGGTTAAGCATACAAGTCGTACCTAAGGCTTTATAAGAAAACCTATAATTCGAATTCTCTCCAACTAAAGTCCCTATCAACATCAAGCCACCACACAATTATAAAGCCACGACAAATACACATACATACACAAAACCAAATAAATAGTTATTAAAAGTCATTCTTAACACATCATTATAAAGACTCACCTGATTATATTATTAATCACCTAGATCTTTTACTTATTTAACAACAATTTGTAAACTTTTAAAAAAAAATGACACAACTTGTAAGTAACTAACAAATTATAACTATTTAATAAAGTAGAAACTTCTATCTACTTATAGGTTTGTTCATTACAACTATAAATAGGTACGTAACTACGTACATACATATACCGATTGAAAATTTCAAATTCAAAAAGGCCGCGCGCGAATTATGTTAACTGTCAGCCTCAAATAGGTAGATATGTATACCTACCTACAATGGTTCTAAAGGTGGGTACTGACGTCAGCGACTACAGTCGCCGGCGACCTTAAGTCTCTGTAAAAAGTCACTTCTAGACAGTCGCTGACGATACAGCGACTTTAGTGGCGACTGACTTGACATTTGCAAAACATGCTTATCTTAGTCATTAAAAATTCTTAAAAATTTTTACTCTCACAACGGTTTTCGAATCAGCATCGACGTAATATCTTTGCATCCCTGTGATTTTTGTTAACATCTTTGTTCTTTTGTTTAAGTTACTCTTAATTCTAGTTTTTAAATAGTGTATATATTATATATATAATTATAAGCCATTAGTTTTATTTTGTTTAATTAATTTATATGCATAGTCTGTTTAATTAAATATAGGTAAGGTTAGTAAATTTATGTTGTGAAATTAGTTTTAAGTTCTTTCATTTCTTGTTAATATTTTGTTAATAAAGGTATAGTTATTGTTTTGTCTGTTTTCATTTATATGTGTTTCAATTGTATGTATTTTCGGCTGTAAATTGGGTGTAATGATATCTAGTATTAAGTGTGCTGCTCAGATAAAATAAAAATAAAATTATTCTTAAAATATAATAAATTGTTTTATTGAATTCTTTTCCTTATTGATAAATGTAAATCTAATGCGCATCAGTAATAGAATTATTAGATATAGTAATGAGTCTTCAATTTTTTTTAACATGTTATGCTGAAAATAGTATATATCTAATC
This sequence comes from Junonia genoveva, assembly GCA_018232405.1. Classification (NCBI taxonomy): domain Eukaryota; kingdom Metazoa; phylum Arthropoda; class Insecta; order Lepidoptera; family Nymphalidae; genus Junonia; species Junonia genoveva. The sequence goes on along the minus strand of DVRM01000031.1, from coordinate 9,294 downwards.
CTTTCTTTATAATTTCGCGATTTTTAGTTACATTTATATCCTATATAAATAAATAAACGAGTAATGTTTTTTTTTTATGAAAGAAATTCATAACTCCAAATTATTAAATTAAAATTATTAAAATATAAACATAAACCGTACAAAATGTCATAAATAGTAGATACTTATTATACATTCTATGCATACGTAGCATATTGAAATTAAATAAGATAAATAAGTGTGTGCAAAAAAATAATTTGATTACAGCCAACAATCATCAGAGACCGCCACTTTCCGTACATGCCATTTTTTTTAGCAAAGAGGTCACTATGTAATAGATATATTATAGTTCTCTATGATTTGCCTATTATTTTTATTGTTTTGGTTTTTTTTAGCACATGTAATACAAGTTGTAAAATATTGGATAAAACTAGATCTGTTAATAAAGGAAAGTAAAACTATGTAATAAATTAATATCTATCTATCTATTGCCAATGTTTACCATTATTTGGTTGTTTTAAATAGATAATTATTTAGGTGTTGAGATGGATATAAATAAAAAAATGAAAGATCTACTGCTGTGTTCCTCAGTGTAATAACTATAACATAGAGGGTTTAAGTTTCCATATCTTTCCCTATAATCTAATCTAATTTCACCGTCACGAAGAGGTCTTATAGTATTTTTGACTACCTATAAAATCATATCGCAGATTATTTTAAAAACAATAAAATGATAAACTTAGGTTGTTTCTCATGTATTTGTTCGAAAAATATCCGTCAAATCTGTCCTATACTAGTTCCGCAAACCGCCGCTAGGGAAATTTACTCGCCACCAATAGATATCTACTTTTTTTTATTTAAAATTAAATGTTAGATAGATATCTATATCTATCTAATTATAAAGTCAAGAGTTTTACTAGAGGCTTAAAAGGGCTTGAACCCAGAGCCGTAAAACAAGTTCATAAAAAATACTGTAGAGAGTAGTACTGTAGTTGCATGCACGGTGTTTTCACTCTGAACATTCCTATAGAATCACGTATCTGGTATAGTTCCGCCACACATCAATAGATGGCGCTAATAATTTTTAAGTAGCAACACAACTGATTTTATTGGAATGGCAACTTTTTTATTTTAAACTTCATTACACTCCATTTGACGCAGGAATTTTATTGAAAAAAAATTGTAGTAATTTTATTTTGCGGATAAAATTGTAATAAAAAATTGTAAAACGTAATTATTTACCTGATTAGTTTAAATTATTTATTCTTCTATTTCTTTAGTAGCATAATTCGAATTTTTAACTACATATTTAAAATATCCACAACATCAGTCAGCTGTCAAGGTGACATAATAGTCACTTATTAAAGTTGTCAAGCGTGTTATGGCGGTACTTTAAAGTTTTTGATTCATTTTCAGTCACTATTTAATAGTGTTTTGCTGCGTTAAGACTTGTTTTCGATGCGTTGTATTTGTTTTACCTGGAAACCGACGGACCCGCCTTTTATTGTTGACCCACGCTATCCACTCTGGACATTGAGTTTGCTTTCGTTTTGGTTCTTTTTGTTTTATATAATGCCGCTTTCTGTCGATAAAAAGTGCTGTGTACCCAATTGCGGTAAAACCCGTAAGTAAAATTTTACTTATATTTACTACATAAATACTAGTATAAGACTACATAAATACTTGTTACTTAATTTATTAATGTTTCACTGCGGAGCGCTAGGTAATGCCACTAATTAATAAATTTAAAAAGGAATAAGTGTAATGTGTTGTGAAATAAACACATTTAATTTCTTTTTATTACTCAGGGACCCATATGATAAGACCTATATATGGGTCATTAAGTATCAAAGGTTTCAATGATATTAATATAAGTTTTTTAGTTAAATGTATATCTTTTGTATTTTAGGATTAGATGGTACAATACTGCACAGCTTTCCCAATCCTGATCAAGATCCCAACAGATTTCGTAGTTGGCTCTATGCCATTGGTGGTGATCTATTAGCATTGGAAAATAAGATTATTCACAAGTATCGTAGAGTATGCCATCATCATTTTGAATTGCAATTTCATACCAGCAGTAATAGGTTGAGTGCTAATGCCACACCAACCTTAAATTTACCAGGTTAGTATAATTTTTATTCAATTAATGTTTGTTTCAACTTTTGCTTAATTTGTCCAATTACATACATTGTGGCCACATTGTATAAATTATTAAGTGATGAGTCCTTCTCCATTAATGTCGAAAGTATAGTCAATTTTTGCTGACAACATTTTCCTTCACCGATAAGCTAGTGATATTTAGGTATTATTAAGTCAAGTTTACATAAATACAATTCCAAAAAGTGAGGGGTATTTTGCCTAGGGCTACCTGACATAAATTTAAACAGTATGTAACAAGACCTACTAAATATTATACAATTGACGAGTTTCTTCTTGAAACAGTTGTGTAGTAGCTAGTGTTGGGTAGGACATGACTTTTCAAATGTAATGAAACCTTACAACTCTTACAATTGTAATGAAAACTAACATCTCTTACAATTGTAATAAAAACTTACATCTCTTACAATTGTAATGAAAACTTAAATCCCTTACGATTGTAAGGGATGTAAGTTTTCATTACATTTGACCTATGCGGCCTCTTTGTTGCAGCGTGCGTTTCGCTCCTCCTCGTTTAAGAGTAACGCAACTACCGCGACAGCAAATTTGAAGCGATACATTTTTAAGTTTTGAGCCGCTCTTACATTTTGACATTACATCCCGTACAAATGTAGCGCCTCATGTATGTCCTACTCAACACTAGTAGTAGCAGTCATATTTAAATGCAGTGGCCCATCAGATAGTACAATGTCAGCCTTCTAAAAAACTACAAAAACATGAAATGTATAGTAATATTTACACATTTATAATAGATACAATTTCACCAGTCATAAGCAGCATTGATTGCCCTACATGAAATAAATGATTTCTGAGTTTTAGTTTTGTGCAATGTAATATGACACCAATCTTGTGCTAGGCCTCTATTACTATATTAAATAGAATAAATTTTATTATAATTATTATATTTACATATTACAGGTATTTTTGTGACACATAGGAAGCCTCTGCAAGAAATTGGCAATATAAATGTTGAAAAAACTGATCGGTCACATGAAATTGAAGTCATAGATGTTAGCAAACCCTCATGTTCCTGTAAGTATTGTTTCTTAATCATCATCATCCTCATAATAATAACTTTGCATATGATATTAAAATATGTTATGCAGTCATATCTTGAATAAATATAAGCAATCATCTTAAAAACTGTAATATCATTTTTTATTACAGATTCATTGACATCAGTCACATCAAAGAAAATTTTTAAAGTTAAAGGCAAACAATCTGCTTCAAAAGGTAGGTAATATTTTGTATTAAAAAATTATGAGAATGGCAAAGGGTACATAGGAAATGTGCGTGTATTACTTAAAAGAATGTATGTATTTTCATAATATCAACTTATTAATGAAGGGATTCATATGAAATAAGGATTTTAATATACACTATTGTTCCCTTTGTCAGATAAAGAATCTTGTAGGAATTCTATAGACATACAGCTATTTTCTTCTATATATTTACATAACATAAAAGATTATTTCACTTTTTCTATGAAAAGCAATAAAATGTTTCACCATTTTATTGCTTTTAGATTTACTAGATTTTACAAAATGTTAGATGTGCACTTTTTCAGTAAGGTCGTGGAATTGAAATTTAAATACATATATGTATTTATTTATATTACTTTAAAATTTTAAATTACAACCCAATTGCCACATTGACATGTTATAGTGCATGATTATAAATTCATAATTCCCTTTATGAATGGGACTGTACTTTAGTCAATTTTTTTTTTTGTCTTTGATACCCATTATTAATGTTTTATTCTTTTTGCAGGTTTGGTGGGTAGTAACCCATCAGTATCCTATTTAAAGCAAAAAATTACTAAACTTCAAAAAAGCAAAGATGACTTAAAGAATAAGTTGAAAAAGGCCTTAGATTTAACTGAAAATGCCTCATTCATTCAAGCAACAAAAAATTTCACATCTGCTGCAATGATTTTATTGTTGCTACAATTAAAGCAGGCAAATAAAGGAAAATTTGGAAGAAGGTATACCAAAGAAGAAAAAATTTTATCTTTAGCATTTTATAAAATGGGCCCTAGAGCATATAGGTGGTTCAGGAATATTTTAGTTTTGCCTGCTCCTGTCACATTAAGCCGCATGATATCCAGTGCTGGTCTGCAACCAGGCATAAATGCCAGTATATTTGCAAGCCTTAAGAAAAAGGGTGCAAAAATGTCAGAGATTGACAAGTTGTGTGTTGTGTTATTCGATGAAATGCAACTAACTCCTCATTTTGATTATAATAAAAAAAAAGATTTAATAAGAGGATTTGTTGATAATGGTATTACAGCAGAAAATAAAATTGCTGACCATGTTTTGGTATTTATGCTGCGAGGAATTAATAAAAATTATAAACAGCCACTCGCCTATACATTTTGTGGTGGGAGTACTCCTAAAATGGAATTAAAAAAACAAATTAAAAGAATAATTAATGAAGTGCAGTCAGCTGGGTTCAATGTCATAGCGACCATTTGTGATCAGGGGGCTTCAAATGTAAGTGCCATCAAAGAATTAGTTAATGATACAAGAACTATGCATTTGAGGAATAATAAGGAACTAAAAGATAATATATTTATTATAAATAATAAAGAAATAGCCCCACTATTTGACGTTCCACATATGCTAAAGGGAATCAGAAATAATATGCTCACAAAAAACATTATTTGTGAAATTGATAATGAAGAATTCATTGGTAAGTGGGATCATATAATACAATTGTATGAAGAAAATCCAGGATTTAAAGGGTTAAGATTTTTACCAAAATTAACAGAAAACCATGTGATTCCTGGAAAAATTAAAAAAATGAAGGTCCTTTGTGCATCTCAGGTTTTCAGTGCAAATGTTGCTATGTGTATGGGATATTTTGCAGGTAAGCATTGCTTAGGCTCTCATTTACACTCTGATACCGAGCCCTAAATATGCATCATTTTGAACTTACATGTTGTTTACATTGTTGCAGATCATAAAATCATCCCTGAAGAAACGAGAGGTACTGCAAATATAATAAAATTCTTTGATGACCTCTTCGATTCACTAAATGGCAGTTATGGAAATGCACAGAAAAATCCAGGGAAGCCATTGCTGGGTCCTGTAACTCCATTTTCTTCCCATCAAAAAATTTGGACTGATGCAAAAAAGGTCCTAAAGACCATGAAATTTATTGATAAACAGGGCAATTCAAATAGTGTGCCATCTATAAATAATTGGATTTGGACAATTGAGAATGTTGAATTTATTAAAAAAAAACTGGAAAAGGATTACAGTTTGAGGTCATTTTGGATGAGATATTTCAATCAGGATCCTTTGGAGAACTTTTTTGGGTCAATTCGCAGTCATGGGGTACGCAATACAAATCCTACATGTGCTGGATTTGAAATAGCCTTTGCCTCTGTATTAGTAAATAATTTGTGTAGTCACTCCAAAGGATTTAATTGTGAAGCAGACTCTGCTCAAAATATGCTGCTTAATTCTTTAAAAAAGATCTTTTTTAAAAAGAACAAGGTGACCTCAAATTGTAATTCAAATGAAATAATGTACGATGATTTTGTAAATGACCATATCTTGCTTGACATACAAGCAAAAAAAGAAAATTTTCTATTATTCGATATATTGAAATATGTAACAGGGTATGTGATTAAGCAAGGAAGAAAAAATATATTTCAAAATTGTAAAACATGTAAATCAAATGTAAGTTCCAATAACTTTAATGAATTTGAATTTACACTAAGAAAAGAAAGAATAAAAGGCAAAAATCTACTCACATACCCATCAAAGAAAGCTGTTGAAATGTTGTCAAATGTCCAAGATATGGTTTTATTTATTTTAAAAAGGAATAGCAATATGTATAATATAAAAAATTATATAAAAACTTTAATCATGGTGCATTGCAATTTTAATTTTATTAAATGTGAGAAACATGGTCCTCAATTGTCTAAATACTTAATTGATTTGTCTTGTAATTTATTTTTATACAGTTGGTGTAAAAATACTAATCGTATATTAAGTGGTGTAAGAAAAGACATCGAAAATGACGATTTTATTCAGAATTGTGCTCTTAAATATTATAATAAAAGAAAAAAATGAATACAGTTTTTTTTATTTTTATTTTGACACAAGTTTTCTTCTCTTTCAGTACTCAAAAGTAAAATCTATAGTATATTTTATTAATAGATATTATAATGAAAAAGAAAAAAACTTGTGTTAAAAATATCCTCTAAAATCTAAAAAATTAATAAAATATTGGCAGGGAGCTATATACGGTAGGGTATATATGCGGTAAGTTATAGTTATATATACGAGAAAAATAGTTAGGCCACTTAACGCTTGGAGCGCTAGTTTCCATACTTTGATAGATAGCCTAGAGTGATAACTCTATACCCTAATATCATATTACTCTATGGTTGCATGTGTTGATGTCATGACGTCCTCTCGCTCCTACTCGTTTGTAAGTATCGCGACTACCGCGACAGAAAATGTGAAGCAGTACATTTTAAAATATTGAGCCGCTCTTACATTTTGACGTCTTGTACGGGACAAATGTACTGCCTCTTGTATGTCCTACTCAACACTAAGTCTATGGCAACATGACATTGACACTTAACAATTACCATGCCGGTTACACTTTTATCTGAGTCTCACTTGTTTCGTGTATTTCGATTCGAGTGCTTTCGCAGTCATTTCTTGTTTTCAACGACCACTGCTTTGTTTTTTACGGACTCCGAACCCGCCTACGTTTTACGACCCTTGCTTTCACATTGGACACCGACGATTGCCTGCACGTTTGACTTGGAATTGTTAATTTGGATTATTTCGCCGGCTTGTGGATTGGATATTACTGAAACGATGGATCGCTGTGTGAATTGTGGGATAGCAACTAGTAACTGCAATACATTACGTCGACGACCATTAAACGATGAAATAATTCTATCAGTGATTCGGCAATGGCTTGCACCTCAGTCTGTAAGTAAATATAAACTCTCCTAAGTAATTAGCTACATCAACTAACTTAATGTATGTTAAGTATACCTTGGTAGAATTAAAATACTTACAGTTACAAGACACAAGCAGGTTATTTACATTTAAAGCAAATAGTTTAGTATATCAATGTACTTTATAATGAGATATTATAAGAAATCATTAAGGTAACTGAATACTAAAATGTATGAAATATTTTATTCCATTTGTTAGGTAAGCAGTAGTGACCATGTTTGTCAAGCATGTTGGGATTTGGCTCAGAGCCCACAGGCTCTTAACCAGAGAAGACTACTAGGACATCGTAACATTTGTCTCCGCTGCGGACGCTCTCAAACTGCACGGGTCAGTCATAAGAACACAATTCGTGAATCAAGAATTTATAATGTCATACAAGAATGGATTATTCCTCATACTGTAAGTAAATAAAAATATCTCGTAATCTGCTCAATTATATTATTAACATACATTCATCCATGACAGTAAACATGATGTGACTCACTACTTATTTTTATCAAAAAACTACATGTATAGTATATTTATAACCAGTGTCACCATAAAATTGTAAAAACTTAGATTAGAATACATATTGTGAGATTGTTAACTGTTAATATATTGTGAACTGCTAGTACTTGGATAAATACTATATTTGAATAGTGCTTGCTTATATCTCTTATTTTATATTTTATTTCAATATTTATTGTTCTTCGTTATTAAAATGCCAAAAAAATAAAACTTCACAATTCCTAGCGAAATATGAAGCAATAATTTTATTTGGTATCTTAATTAATTACCATTATTAATTATGTATTTCTCTTGCAGATTCAAGTGACAAGTCATATATGTCACAAATGTTGGATGGCTGCAGACAGAGCTTCTGTCCACATGACCTCAGGCCCGTCGACATCATTCACACAAGACACTCCTCAAATAGTAGAACCACAACAAGAAGATCTTTCTGATGTGTCTCCAAATGCAGGAGTCAGCAGCAACCAACCAGTACCTTCTATTGTTTTGTCTGAGTACATGAGAGCTATTGAAACTGAAAGAAGGTGCTTCATTGAAGGATGCCAAGGAACAGAAAGATACAGAGTACCACTTACTACACGTAAAATGTTATTTAATGAATATAAATATTACATCCCTGAAAATAACCGTCTTTGTGGTCAACTTGTGGTCAACATTTGGTTATTGAAGCATGGGATTTTCTGGATAGTTTGAGATCCAATTATGTTCAGACATTTACTGAGAGACATATTTATGATATGATGTCTGTAAAAGAAGTTGAAAGTACTTCACTACTTCATTTTGAAAACATTGGTGAAATGGAGGACCATGTTGTTCGCATATGGACTGGATTGAATAAAGAGCAGTTCAACCAGATGTTCTCTGAAGTTCCTGAACTATCAGAAATTTCAAAATCAGCCGTAGCTCTGGCCGCTTATCTGATGAAGCTTAGAACTGGAGATTCAAATGAAAGATTGGCAACTTTATTAAAAGTATCTCGGACAACTCTAGAAAAGTGGATTCATCAAGTAAGGGAACTACTTACTGAGCATTTTGTACCAAGAAATCTTGGCTTAAACCACATTAATAGACAACAATTAATAAGAAGAAATCTCGCAATACCTAAGTCTTTATTTGGAAAATTCGAGGGAGTTGACACCCCAATAGCAATTTTTGATGGGACATATTGTTATGTTGAAAAGAGTTCCAATTATTTATACCAAAAAAAGACATACAGTTTGCATAAGTACAGGAATCTTATGAAACCATTTATAATAGTATGCACGGATGGGTATATCATAAATGTTTTGGGTCCATACCCAGCCACAACATCCGATGCTGATATTATGAAAACAGAATTTCAAGATGGAAAGCCTCTACGAGAATATTTCCAGGAAGGCGATGCCTTTATATTAGATAGAGGCTTTCGTGACTCAATTCCTTTGTTAAACCAGTGTGGTTATAGGACTTACATGCCTGCTTCATTAGAGGAGGGTGAAACGCAATTATCTACTATTGAGGCAAATAAATCAAGAGCAGTCACCATATGCCGTTGGGTGGTTGAAGTTGTGAATGGCAGGTTCAAAAGGGACTTTAAATTGTTACGGCAAAATTATTTTAACATAGCCAGTAAAAGTTTTATGAAAGATTTTGAGGTGGCTGCTTGTCTTCTAAATAA
>DVRM01000030.1:0-15280 GCA_018232405.1 Junonia genoveva | reverse complement strand
GGGGCGGGAGGGTTGTCCTCGGGCGAGGGCCGCCAGGCCCCTAGATGTAGGAGATAGGGCCCGTCGGTGAGGGCGCTGCACAGCAATAGTCAGGACGCGTCGTCCTTGCCCGCCGCGCGCCGGCTCGACCGGTACTCTACGCCCGGATCGAACTGCATTAGCACGAACACCTGACAAGAAAAATCAGGTTTAATACTTCTTCACATAAGACTATCACTAACCGAAAATTAGGAAATGAAGAAAGTTTTAATGACATTAATAAAAAAGTCTGAAAAAAAATATTGATAGACGAATTGGAGGCACTATAGAAGAGCCCAGCTGTTACCTACTGAATCGGACTCATCCTTGGTCGAACAGTAGAATATCTTGTACACCAAGTAGTTTGACTTGGTTTGGAGAAACTAGCCAGCATGAACCTTATCATCAGGCATAAAATGATGAAATGTGTAGCTGTATTTAGTCCGGTGTAAGAGGGTTAGAAAAAATCGATTTACTACCCTAGCACCTATCGCCATAATTTCTCAGTTCTTTTTAAGGTGGCAACGTATTTGTTGCTCCTCTAGTGCTATAAATGTTCACAATCACTTTATATCAGATGACCACACGTCTCCACTTTCCATAAAATATATCCAGCATGTTCAAGCGACAAGTAAAAATCTATTTATCTGACCCATAAATAATAGTAAATAAATAATTACCTGATCCGTCGGCAGCAAGCAAAAGTCATCAGGCGGGTTGGTGATGACATATCGCTTGCTGCTCGCGTCGCACGAGGACGACGTGTCCCTAAAGCGGTACAGTCCGATGCACAGCATGCCGTACGTGCGCAGCGCCGCCACGAACAGGTCGCCGTACTTGCCGGCCTCGCCGAACTGCGCCAGCGGCCCGTCGTACAGCGATATCTGGCCGACTCGACACCGATCCCTTGAGTAAGAAGTATAAGTTATATAACACGTCTCTTCCGAAACGCGCTCTGCCGGCCACGAGCGGAGTAACGTATGTCATCGCAAGAATTATATTTGGAATTATAAATAGAGAATACAATCTCACGATCCCCAGGAGTCTGGTATCAAAGAAGTTACAGAACATATGTCAAGTAACGGCGTAACATTGCTACCGCTTAATATTTATAACACAAGCAAGTGTTGTAATAAATCTCGATGAATAACATAATGTTAACAAATTTATGTAACTTTTACTTTTGACATGTTATTTATTTATTTACAGCAAGTTCAGAGTTACGCCTGTTGTGACTTGTTTGTATGGGTTAAAATAATAAGCAGACCCTGAAAACAGGACCACAGATAAATTATATTAACCTGTTAGCCAAACTCTCAGGCGTGGAGTAACCTCCGCGGAGACCAGCTCCCTCGGCGAGGATCAGCTCCAACTCAGGCGTGGCACCACCAGTGATCAGCGATCGGATCAGCGTTAAGGCATTTTGATTGAAATATGTCTAAAAACAAATAATGATACGATTGTTAATTGTAACCCCAATTCCGGACTTAAGAGGTTTTAAGCCATGGATGACCATAGATCGTTACGTGGCAATGGTGAAAAGAATAAGGTACAAGGAAATTTTGATTGAAATACTACAATTATTTTACATCAATTTTGTTGAAATGTAGCAGGGAGGTATTACAGAGGAAGTTTTATATTATTGTAAAGCGGTCGAGGTTCAGCACCTGAACATTAGATTTTTAGAGGGTTTTACTTTAGTAAAAGAATACTCACAGTGGACATAAGCGAGTCTAGCACGCTGACAGCGAATGCAGTGCCGCAAGCGAAGGGTTGCGTTAAATACAGCTCTGTGTCCGGGTCGTCGTCATCGTCTTGATCGAGGAACTGCACGTTGCTGTCGTTGACCAGTTCTAACAATGAAACAATGACAATTAGAAAAAAAATTATGGGATGGAAACATCAGTAAAGTAAATGGCTGCCAAAGAGTTGGATATACACAAGATATTTATTACCGAATGTGTTATAAAGCTTGAAAATCTTTAAATCTTCCCCAACAACCTTATTAAGATTAAGTTAAGATATTTTATCAGTATTATGCGAGTGGGACATTCGAGTTTGACATATTATAAGAGAATGCTACTTGTCTTACCCGTGATCATAGGCACATTGGCTCCATACACAGAGCCTCGGCGTTGCAGCAGTACAGGCGCGGGAGGCCCACCAGGTGGGGGCTGCGTCGCACCATTCGCCGCTGCACCCGCACTTAGCACACCAATCGTATCGTCGAACGTCATAGCCTTGATGTTCAGCGAAGCCAAGATAGCTTCCTTGTCGGCCAGCGTCGGGTCATCGTTGGATGGCACCTTCGCTGACAGTATGCAGCACATGTCGCACAGGTTCACATTAACTGCACGCAAGTCGGCCCGGCTTAGCGGTGAACCCTAAAATCGAAATACCGTCAAGAATATTTTTAAATAAAAAAAGACGACTATCTCATTGTCCTATGTAGTATGAAAAGCTTTACTGTGTTGACACATGGCTTTGGCTCTCAGTTTCATGCAAGTAAAAATGCTCTGATACTGTAACTTTATGGTACCTACACGGTTTGACGGTGTAATGTTTCCATTCTTAAAATCGGCCTATCTAACTCTAAATTAACGACATGCTGAGAACAAAACCTCCTTTTTTATAGGCGTAAATAATTCATACTTAGCTCTTCTTTCCCTACAATTTCACTAACAATAAGTATGTCAAGACCTACATCATCTAACAACTCACATTCAAAACAGAAATCTTCGGTAGATTCTGCAACATCTTCCACTCTCTTCTGATATATTCGACGCTGCCCACGATAACGACGTGCTTCAGCTCGTGGTAGTGGAAGTTCGATGCTCTCAGCGGCATCACCAGGTTCCTGAGCCCTATCAGAGGCGAGTCCGGGTCCGCGAACAAGCACACAACCACGTGACCGTTTAACACTGTCATCGCCGCTTGGTTTCTGTCCTGTTTGTGACACAGATAAAAAATGTTTGTTGAATAAAAATATTCTTAGCGATTGTTCAACTGGATATATTTTTAGTCAAATCATTAATATTGTCTCAGTACTTCGTTCATTTCAAGTTTATGTTATAAGACAGTGACACTATCAACAAAATTTATTCACTTTCGTATGAAACAATGAATTAGTTTATTACTGGTTATTTATAAAATAACAATACATACTAATATACAATCTTCTAGATTTCTCGCTGGGCTCCAATGGAACATTCCCGTGGAGTCGTATTTCATTTCAGTCTTTTCGAAGTCGAAATCTTTCGACTGGTCGTCTGCCAGACCAGCAGGCAGACTAACGCCATTGCTGTTTTGATTACCCCCACTACTTCTACTCGTTGGCCTGAATTCAGAAAAAAAAAACAAACTGTCATTTACAATTTTGGCGGGAACGTGTCTTTGACGTGCGTCTTTTTACACTGTGCAAAAACGAATAAAAGTAATTTTTATTCTTGTGCATGTTTTTAAAGATTTGCTCATTGAATTATTTGGTGATTTCGTTTAAGTGGACAGTTTAGCGTTTGATTTAATTATTAGGAAAGTTAAAAATAAAATACTGAAATTAATAAAATTCTCCAAGCATTTTCTTAACAAAATTTTTTGCTACATCTATGTAGGCATTAATTGCCATTAAAATTTTAAATGAATTTGCTTCGAGGATTAGTGGATAAAATAAATGTAAATTTTTACAGAAAAATTTTCAAACAATATCATTTGGCAAATAATATAATAATAATTGCATGATGCATTCTCTACCATACTATTCTACGCTATTGAAGTTGGTAAACGAAAAGAAAACATTGAAACGTCTTACGATGGAGGCAGTCTACAAACTACGAACAATATAGTGCCGTGCGTTCCTGAAGAGTGAATTTATACAGGACAAAATTAAAACAAGTCATTCTAAAACAAAACTACTCTAAAACTCAAATTCTACACACTACATAGCTTCAACCCACAGGACTGAACAACAGTCGTGTGAACAAAACTACGAATATCAGAAAAAGTAACTAAGTGATATTATAATTTTATAAAAATTACATGAGTTTTTTCACTTCGTAGGCTAGATGGTAGGCTTGGTAATTGGTATCTTGGTCTTGCGTATTCCTGCAAACAGGGCCAGAGTTTCGTCTCCAAAGTTTTAAGGAGTCGTAAGAGTGCAACACAATTAAGACAAATCATTAGACAGAGATAGACATAGATAACTGTGCCGTGCATACAATGTGCACTTCGTGCTAAGTAACAGCAGACATCAAATGCTTGTAAAAAGCAGCAATTAATTTGACATAAAATATTTTTACAGGGGTTTTTGGTTAGTTGTAGGTATATTATTTGGGCTATTTTATTTTTTTTTATTTTTAAATCTACATCCTATTTTTTGTTGTCTTATGACGGCAATGTATGTTCTCCTATTCTCCTTGGGCCTGTACCTACAGAAATATAAAAGAAAGAAGCATCTCGTAAGTTCATTTCACCAATAAAATCCATTCAATAATTTTTGTTGATCATCAAATCCGTGTAGTTTTATTACACTGAGAATAAAAAGTACAAAAATGAAAGATGAAAACTTTAAAAAGTTTTTCCTTTGGAGTTCTTCATGTACAGACATTTAAGACAACAGACATTTTCAATAACCCTAAAATCAGTCAGCTTAAAAACATCTTATTAAAATGAAAAATATATTAATATTATTCATTAAAAGTAATTTTAGAACCACGATTACTTAAAGGTACTATTTCATTATCATTAAAGTCTTATTTTACATTATATCCTATGATTAAAGGTAAAAAAACGAATAAAATAAACGTCACTCACGTATCTGGCGGGGCTCTATTGACGTTTGGCTTCACTTTGTTGACCTGCCTCGTCGTCGTCGTGTTCATGAGCTGGTTCGCCATCGGTGACAACAGCGTCGTTGGTGCCGCATTCCGATGATTACGGTTTATAACTGAAAAATATTGTCGCCTTCTGTTATTTGTCGCCGAAATATTTTGCGATAGAAAGAAGGAATAAAATAGGTCCCAAAAATGTGCTCAGTTGTAATATATGTCCCATGGCATACTGTTGCTGCATGTCATGAAAATTTAGTATTCAACAATCAGAAGTAGAAAAATTAACTCCAGTAGCTTTGATTTTTATCTTTCTTTATGTACGTGAATATAATTAAAAAAAAAAGACTAATAATTGATCAAAAAATATACTCACGACTAATGTCTTCTCCCCTCTCCCTTGCGATTTCACCTTGAACAATAATTTTAAAAGAAAGAATTACTATCTGTACAGTGAGTTAATTAAATTTCATTAACACATTCATTTATAGGATAGAATTTTTCAATGTCTACGACAAGAAGCTGTATAACAGAGCATTCAATAGATATGAAAGAAACATTTAAATGCAATGCCATGACACAGGTCCGCAAGCCTGGCGTTAAGGTACAAACCAGAAATGAAAAGTTCCGCTTTAGAGTTAACCAAGAAGCATAGATCAATGAATTTCTTACTCCAGGCTGGATTCTCCACGTGAAAAGAAAGTGTGATGCAAAACAAAGTATATTGCTGTCAGGTTGTGTCAAGAAAGGTCTTGTTGTTACATAATAACCTAAACTTCGTTAATGGGAGGATACCGCTTGCAAAAGCGTTAGTTAGTCTATGGGGTCATGCTCAGTGAAAGCAAGTTTAGACCTTCCAATGGCTTCCATTAGCCATTTGGTGCTCGCTATGAAAAGGCGTGGTGAAGCATCTAAGTGCAACTCTTTAACCTATGGGTAAGCATCTGGCTGTTAAATGTGTTGGCCGATGAGAAAGTATAAGGAAAATAAAAAAAAAATCACTCAGTCCCTTGAGCCTGAGAAGTACCTCGAACATGGACCTTCTTGGGCAACTCTGGCGGCGTGAAGGTGGGGGGAGGATGGTGGTCATCTGCAAAACATCAGCACAAGTTCGCATTCCGATACACCACTCAGTCAATAAAACAACCTACACATCGCAAATGTACTTATTAACAAAGTTGTATGACGAACTTTAATGATATACATTTATGTTAAAAGGATGACAAATCGGTTTCACCTTGATGAAAAATGTGACCAAATCTTTGAAAAGTGAATTGATATAGTTTTTTAAATATATTTCAAGTGATAAATTTGATACAAGTGAGAAATGGCACGTGTATTATTATTTGTTTTAACAGTTCCTTAAGAAAGGTGAAACGGACGTTGGAAGACAAATTTACAGTGAAGAAAACATTCATATCGATTATTTTTTTAGATTGAAATAGATATTACATAAACATTCACATGCAAACACTACAACTAAACAAACAGACAACAATAAAACATTTATTAGACAAGCTTTGTGTGGATCTAGAACTACGCTACTGTTAAAATAACTTGCTGTATTTAGTCTGATTAATTTTAAATGAGTTCATGGCTAATGTTAGTGGGCATGGAATGACATTTAAAAAGATGAATGTTGGGGTATTCCGAGCTGTCTAATCTTCTAAGGTTAAGGATGATTCGAGCTCTAATAATGATTTTCTGTGATCTTACACGATTTACAGTAGCGTATACCATTTTTTTTCGACGGAATCTGAGGCATTGATCAACCACTGCAAGGTCCTTTATATTTCTATCGAGGCGGGGCCATCTAATTTTAATAAAACGTTCCCTAAGCAAGATGAATTAGAAAATTTCACTTTAATAATTATAAGCACGTAATTTTAAAACTATAACGTTACAACATCCATTTCGGAGGGACTATTTCGATGCAGAAAAATTAATAATCAAATATACTCCTAAATAAATATTTATATTGATACGACAATTTACGATTAACAAGACCAAAATAAAATGACATCACAAATTGACTCTCTATGTTTACGGCTAATAGAGAGGCGAAACATCTAACTGCTGTATAATGCACATAGATAACGTATACAAGACAATGATAACAGGACACGATATTGCTATAACGTTTGGTGCGTGCGAGTTGCGACCACCGACACCATCGCATCTTAACACCACATCGACATTTACACTGAAACGTATGCACAGAAGTTACGTACTTGCCCGGCCAACCATCTGGACGGCTCGTACGCCTTTCCTGAATGTAGCCACTGAATTAAGAAACAAACGTTTATAGCTCACTTATTAAATTACATTGATTCCTGTTTACTTAAGGGTATTTGGACAGGAGATTAAGGCAATTATATATAGATACATAATATGCAGACAGAGATGCAAAGCTTCATATTATATTTTTTATCTTATTTATTAGGTGGCTAAAATATGTGTATCGGACTTTTGGTAACCAATCCCCAAATGTTCTTAATATCATGACTTTAAAATGAAATTATATGTTTGTAAATTTAATTAAAATTTTAGTATTGGTGATTGGTGTCCAAAAGCATAACTATGGTGTCCCTTTTATTCCTATTATTTCATAACTGTCAAGCAATATCGCAGTTAAGTTCGTGTAGTAGCATTGCTTCTTTCTATTTGCGTGTATCGTTCATTGGTGAATTAGCATACTTTAGCCCAATTTTATAACAATTCTGAGCATTGGTTAGTTAATGCAAGAAAACTAGTATTGTGAGGTACGGTAATTTGCACAGTTCAATGCTCCGTACCGTCGACCCTTCGATATGTACTACTTTGTTTCACCATCCCCGTCTGCATCATCATCATTCCGACATCTGGAAAAATCCAAACACTGACACATACGTAGGCACGCTCCTGTTCGTCTGATCGGGAATTTGATGTTAGAATTAGCAGAATCAAATTTTTCATCAATGACTTCGGTCTGATTAAATTCGTTAAGGTTATTTGTATGTCAAGATTTTAAATTTGATTCCACTAAATGCGCTGATGATATCATAATGAGTAGCGACCGTATCTCTCGACCGTGCGTTAGTCATTTTCATTAGCACAGACAAGCCTGGACTGTCGTATGAAGCCTTTATATCGTTTTAAAGCTCACTCCCCATGAAATAATTCTTAGCATCTTTGATTCACTCTGATTCTTCTGAGACATGCTTTCATGGATTTTGCAGTTTTAGACATAGTGTTTAATCTAAGTGTTTGGGAATAAATGAAAGTGCAAGTTGCTTTGCGAAATTCAAATCTACTTCAATTTCATGCATATGCCTGGTGGGCTCTGAAGTGCATCATATCAATTTATATCTACGCTTATCTCGTACCAGCTGAATCTAACTTGTGCACCAGAAAAATCATCTCTAAATAGTGTAAAAGGTAAGTCTTGCTTTGCGTTTGTGGTGTTTCTATAATATTGAATGATGCACTGGATGCTCGCAATCGAAACAATTCAGAACAGAGCGGGATATTTCTCAAGAGGCATAGAAAATGATTTAGTGTCAGAGTGCTTTGTTGTATTGGGCGTATGGCATATCCATTCACGAGCGAGCAGACAAACACAATGATCGCTAATATAGGGTGTAACGAGCACGGATCAAGAACGCTTTGCAGCCGATCCAGTCTGTGAGGTACGGACGCAACACCACTAAAGCAACTCAAAATTATATAGACACGAAAATAAATTGAAAAACGTCAATCTGTATGCTTATGTGTGGTGCAAGTTACCTATGTCGGCTCCAACCTTCCGCTGGTGCGCGGTCACTAAAAGTTTAGCCGAATATTTAATTATATTATTACAAGTAAAGGATTAAACAGTGTAAACAGGTTGTATACCATGTTCCTGGAGTGTAACATGTGACATACATTTAATTTACAAGAGTGTTAATCATGAAAGTGTTCATTTAGACACAACAAGTGATATTACGTTCCCAGAAAGAATGTCACAGAATTAGGTTATTGACTGAACAGAATTGCATACATTTAAAAATTTACAGAAGTAATATTTATCTGTCGTTGGGTTAGAACAGTGATATTTCAGCTAAGAAAGCAAGGATCTTACAATTTTTGCACTTGCACTTCTTGATAAGTGTTTCATCTTTGATGTCTTCGTGACAAGCTTTGCAATAGAACCAAGCTCTGAAAAATGAAACAGAAAAGTATATGAATTATCAAGTCAGATGACAAATTCGGTTGAACCTTAGTCTAGTTTTACTGTAAGTTCAATGTTACCTTTTCACTTCATCCGCGGACTGAGCAATAAAGAAGCCCTGTGTGTTTGCGTGTATCTTCGCGTTCCTCGGGTTTATTGAGATCTTGCTGTCCGTCCCTTCTTCGCCTTTGATCTCGATCGCCAACAGGAGAAGTTTCAACTTCGTAAAGCACAACCTGAATGTCACAATTAAGAAAATGTTTCATGATTTTTTCTTTTACATATATAGACATATTGGTCGCTGTGGTTGTTTCTTAAAAAAAAAACTTTCTTAAGATTTTTTCATTTCTTTTTTTGTTTTCTTGATAAAGATAATTTAAGACACATTTAATATCTTAGTAAATTAATAAAGAAATTTGAAGGAATAGAAATTTATTTACAACAAATTAAACTGGTTATTTATTAATAAAATTTACAAGTTTATTATTGTTATTTATATTATCAATAACCTATTTTAATTTGAAAATATTAATGCGTAGTTGTTATAAGTAGAAGCGGGTAGCATTAAATAGTAAATGAAGGAAGGATATAGGAGACTATAGGTCTTACTCGCTCGCTTGTGGAAAGCTCATTCCCGTGAAGGATGTCGACAGAGTTTCCGTGTACATCTCGCAACCCGTACCCTGGAGGTAATCGTTCTGCCAAGCTTGCGTGTCGGGGGACTGCAATCAACCAATACGAAGACGCTAAAGCTCGTGCCGAGTTAGTCACAGCCAATCACAGACGTGTTAACCTTGTGTGCCCGACGCTTTCGAAATTTTACACGGGACTAATATCTTACAAAGTTAGTATATTCTACATTGGAGACCGTTCATTGCACTATTCTATTTATATCATAACAGCTAGAGTTATTTTGTGCTAGATGGGAACTCGGGTATATTGACCTAGAGTAAACCGTAAGCAAAACCAGATCTAAAGCTGTGTATGTTGGTTGACGGTTAGTGACGTCGTTTTACGGCATGGCAATGGATTTTGAACTGGTACTAGAGTTCAATTGAACGTTGATTCGTCAGCCCGCAAGCGTATTCTCTCACTTACTCCGCTGCGTGCTTGAACAGCATTCCAATAAATGACGGACTTAGTGTCTCCGTGTACATCTCCATGCCGGTACCTCGTTTGTAGTCATTAGTCCATTTAGCCTTTCGTCGGGACTGCGAAAATTCCGCATAGGATTTTGTTAGATTAGAAACGTTCGCAGCTCATCGATTATTTTTCCCGTCTATTTTTTTTATATCTACGAACGCTTCGAATAATAGATAATAGAGAAGTGAAAGACATTGGAATAACTAACCGTTTTGAAACTTCTCATAGCGAACAGGTTAGCCATCATGGTGGAGAACCCTGGTGCCAGACAGCTCTGCGCGATGAAACCTAACTTCAGTTCCGCCAGGCAAATGACGTCATCGCCCTGCTTCCAATCCCACGACGGAATGTTCAGGAGGTAGGCCTAAAATTCATTTACATCATAATCATCATTTAATTTTTAAATTCTACATCCCTAAAATTTTATTTGACACTAACGAAACTTTTTTTGATTTTATTTTTTATTTATGCCATTATCGTCACTTATCGTCCTTGTATCGTCTTCAAGAGTTTATTTTTTTAATTGATTTTTAACTATTTTTTGTTCAACATTCGTGACGACATTACCTATCAGCTATTTTAGAACGTGATGGTTTTCTTAATCACCTTATTATGATACTGCATCAGTTGGATTATGACCCTGATGTCATCGGAGTAGTTCTTGATGGAAATGACCCTCATGATGTTTGCCGCGTCTTCCGCGTCGGGATCTTGGCAGTACTTGTTGGCTAGTACCAGACATGCGTCAGCTTCGTGGACCTAAATAACATTATTAATATTGTAGAATTTATCATATTTTTCTTCATAATTTCTGTCCTAGTAAAATAATGTTCGTTTTTTTTAAATTATTTATCTGTTACTTCGTTTTACACGTCGCTGAGTGAAGATTTAATTATTTTAAAAATTTATTTTTTTTTTTTCAAATGACAAAAAATTAAAAGTTGAATTAAAAATAAAAATTGGGAATTATTTTTACGTTAACAGAAATGGTACTTACCTGTTGTTCAAAAATATTTTTGTTAAATACGAGATATTACAAACTAAACGATGCAATCATATATTTGAATAGGTTACGACTAAAGCGAAGGTTAAGGTCTACAACACGGAAAAGTTAGCATCGGGGTTAACAAATAAAAATGACTAATGCGTTATTTGGTAAATGTTTTGCACAAATCGATATCGCATTAGTTACTTTATCGGAAGAAGCAGATGGTAGTACGTGTCATGCAACTGACTCAAGCATTCGAAATCAAGCCATGCAACTACACTTACCGTAAACACTCGACAATATCGACAATCGACATCTGTACTTTAATCTACTGAACAAGCCAATTTTTAAAACGGAAACTCTTTCATCGGCAACCATTAATGCCAAGTTATTAATTTCGTTAGCACTGTTAGATAGCACGTACAGTACAATTTAATATCGATTGTTTAGAGTACACTTAGTGGCAAAACTCGCACACAACACCCAGTTTAGGTACAAACAGACACAAAGTGGCCGGGCCGGAGCGCGGCCGCGGCCGGGGGAAGAGGCGCGCCGGGAGCGACTCCAGGCGGGCTCGTGCGGGACAACCACACATATATTAACAACATTAGCGATAGCCACACAAACAGCCTTTAAGTCATGGCATTAGAAGGGAACTGTACATCACTCCAACGATAGAACGTCTTCTCGTATAAGGTTTGAACGAGCATCGCCCTACGTCTATAGAAAAGACAGTCTGCACAGCTTCAAACCGACACCACGCCCAAATATCACATTGTCGTTTGGTGCAGTACTACTTACTTTTACTCTCTGCAGATCGATTGGGTTCATAATGGTGCCTTGAAAGAATTCCACAGTAGTAAAGTGTCTCTTGAACAGGCCTTCGAGCTCCAGGTCGGGCGGTTTCCTGCCATCAACGCTCAGTTAACTTTACGGACCAGATTTAGGCCAGTCCGCCGCCTGTCGCGGGCCGACGTTACCATGCAACTCTATGTACCATAATACGCAGTAGTGGGGTGGGACGGGAGCGCCCCCTACTGGCCGACGAGGTACCCCAGTCCCACCGTGCAAGCAATGATTGCATTAAAAGAACCACAAGATAAAATTACCAAAGTGATAAATCCTACTGTGACTATGAAACAGCACTTTTACAGAAGAAAAATTCCGTAATATGCATATAAATGAATAAAAATACTGGTTCGATTAGACGCGTCAATGATAAATAAGTAGGGCCGTGCGATATCTAATTGCCTGCGCTATTCGGTCTTACTCTAACCTTGACTCGTTCAAGGTCGACGGCATTCATCATTGTACCCTGAAAAAACTCGACGGTGGTGTAGTGACGCTTCAGGAGACCTTCCAGCTCTAGGTCAGGCTCCTTTCTGAAAGCGTCGTTTGACCACACATGATTCACCACCGTTTAACTTGCTTAATGCCTTTCAGTAATCTTAACATCATGTATCATACCAGAACTTTATACTATGTTGTACAAACTTTTATACATAACATTTTTTATTATCTCTACGCTTAATTTATTTACTAATATCTATTTGTATTATAAATAGTTATATTACCTGTGTAAAAAAACAACCTCAACATCCACGTCTTCTCGGTCTTCATGTAGGAAGTCTTTTAAGAAATGGCTCACTGATTCGTACGTAATATGTCCACATACGACAATATGCCTGAAACCGTACAAATATATTAAAACATCTTTCTTTAGCATCATCTGAATTGTTCTATAATGATAATATGAGTAAAGGAAAGAAGCAGTCAAAGCTTTATTGTTTAACTTAGCCTTTAATATTTACTTTGAATATCGAAATTGATAATTATAAAATATTAGCGAAAAAACTTAAAAGATCTGAAGCTAATTAAAAGTTTTCAAATTATAATTTTGGAAGTATATTTAAAAAGCAAGTTTCACAAAAGCCATAGTTTTGATACTAGAAAAAGAAAGAAAGTAGTACAGCAATATTGAGTTTTATTCAACGCTTGGAACCTCATGTTTGTTGTAATTTATTTAAGGGAATGAATATGAGGTTTTTACAGTGCTGAATAATACCGTACATGATAAAAGCGTGATACAACTACAAACAACTATAACAAGGTCTTCATTTGGTCCAACAAACATTTTATGCAAAACACTGGCACAAAGGGTACAATTAAAAAAACAACAACATCACAAAATAAAGACCTTATTCATCGGTAACCTCCATAATTAACAATCAGCTTTGTTCATTAATTTGTGATAGAATCGCATTCAGTTCATTTAGTGATTTAAATTAGTAAGAAAAAAGTAGACAAAAAAGAACAAGCAGCTATCACAAATAAATGAACAATCTCAGTTTCGTTCAGGATTTTGTTGCTATCTACCGCACTAAACACAAAACCAACAATAATATGGCAGCAACACATGGTTTCGTTCCAAATGATCAAAATCACTACATATTCAACAGTCCCCAAGTGAACTCGCGTAAGGTTTGACATAATGTAACAGATACACGTTCACTGATTTATTGAAATCCTTTTTTAAGAGTCGATACAAATGTGACTTCAAGGTGAATGTCCTAGTGATCTTAAATTCATATCTATAGGCAATGATAAGAATGTAGAATATTTTAAAGCTTCATCGAATCGTCATGAACACGAGGCAACTACATTCTCAATTGTCTTTAGATAAAATATTGTTGGTAAAAACGAAAGGCGTGACGATAAAAGCTTGCCTCTCAGTACGGTTCTTGCTATAAATAATATAATGTATATTTTGCGTAATTTATAAGTATTTGATGTAATCATGACGCAATTCTTTATAAGTTCGATACAAAAAGGGTTAGGCACGGCATGAGAGTTGAGGGTGTGGGTGTGGGAGATAGTAAAATGTATAGACAATGATGGAGGTTGGTGAGTTAAAATATATACAGAGAGATAGCAAGAGTAGAGCAACCGTAAAACTGGACAACACGGAAGAGCATTTAGTACTTAAAAGGAAAATAAATAGATCAAATACAAGACGGCAAGAACTAAACACAGCATGCAATCTATTAATTCATCTAAGGTGTGGCAAAGGAACTGAATTCATTTTGATCATAAAACGTAACAATCTACTTCTTATGGCTGCATAAATTCGCAAACAATCTTTATAATATTATTAATTTAAAAATTTTTGTATATGAATGATTCGTGTACTTTATATTTCTATTATGATGTCAATCATGATGGTATGCCGAGAACTAAACTAATTTTGGCGTTAAAAATGTCCTCAATGCACACAGCCTTGCCACGCTCTATGAATTTATACGGTAACAATACATAACACTAAATAACCGAGGGGTCGATTCAAAAAGTACATTACATATTACAAAACATGAAAGAGGGCCAACATTACGAGTACAGTACATTAACATTAGACGTGCAGGCAGGGAGGTAGAGAAGGAAGCGAGCGGTTGGCACTCACTGGGTCGCAAGGGCTTCGGATCGTATCAACAGCCCCCCGCGGGCAGAGGCCCGGGGCCCGCTCGGCGCGCTGAAGCGCTGGCGCGAGGAGCTGTCGACTGGTACACGACAACTCCAACAACACACTACTGTACCACTCAACATTTATCTCGAACGTAACTAAGCTTTACGATTACCATTAACATTCCTCATTACGTACGTACGGTACACTAACAGAAAATAATAATGATACCTATATGACGAGCGTTTATACTAGCCACTATCTGCTTGTTACTATTCAACTGAATCAATACCAATTCATAGATAATTTATACAATCAATATCGACTCAAAAACAAAGAAATTCGCGGGACTCGCGTCCCGCCAAAGATAAAGTGAGAACACAGAAGCGTGCTAAGAGAGGAAAAGGAAGATATAGATTTACAACACGGAACACATTCAACGGAACGGATTGAAGACAGCGGCTCACCTGCGTCCCCGCTCATTCTTGAGGGTGCCGCCATACTTGGGTCTAGTGCCGATTAAGTCAATTATCTCTGGGATACAACTGGCAAATATCGCCTAAACGCCGACAGACAAAACAAGACATTCACATTCAAGTCAAGTGAGTAGTGAGCGGCGCGGAAGGGAGCCGCCGGCGCGCGGTGTGCGGGCGGCTCGCTTG
>DVRM01000029.1:0-15308 GCA_018232405.1 Junonia genoveva | reverse complement strand
ACCCCAATTCCGATTTCATAATTAAATCGTCTTATTGCACTTATAATAATTAATTAAAGTGTAGATTTATTATATGTACATCATATGTCGAAACGAGAGATCGGTGCCGCAAGGCGATCAATCAACCGGTGGGCGCCGCGCACAATGGCCAGCATCAATTATAAGCTGCTACTGTTGGCGTTCATCAATCATGGATTATGCGAAGTAATAATTATTGACAGATAGAATTACAGACGACGTTGCATTACGGTCCAATAAGAGTATCCGCTAATGACGCGGGGCTCGAAGCGGAGCCGTCATCGATATTAAGGAATGCGTTTTGCAACGAGGCTGTTGTGTGCGTCACGTGGCGAGGATTAAGTGTCGGTGTGCGTGCGGCGCCCGCGCCGGTAGCGGTTCACGGGATGGGCGCATTACTCAGGCGCGAGTGGGCGGTCACCCACGCAGCCAAAGAAACTGTCCACATAGACTTGGCCCGACGCGTCTCACGTACCAGTTAAATTATCACTGCCTACTTTCTCCGAAAACTCCTACGTAAAGGTTTATCGAATCTGCTATCAGCTCCGCCAGGCACGTGCAGCACTAGAACCTATTTATAAAAAACGTTATTACTCGAGGCGAATGTGCGTCATAACAATTATTTCTATGTATGTCATTTTACTGCTTAGTTGTATTTTTCTATTGTATGTTAAAAGCGTTTTATTAATATGCGCATAAAGTATATGATACTGATTGCTGAGTTTATATTTGTAAATAATACTTTAAACGTGTAAGTTTAAAAAGCGTAGAGTACTTCCTGATAGCTCAAGATTAATAAACATCAAATAGTAAACAGCTTAACGATCAGTCAGTTCGATAATGATAATGATAACATATCAGCGACCATTATCGATGCTCATCGTGAAACACTGTCATAAAATAATTTTACTTCAATAAAATTAAAAATCACACATAGATATAACGACTGTAATCTAATGATAAAGATTAATATTCTCTATTTTTTTATAAGTTTAGAAAATAATTTATCCGAACTCTTTTTTTTGCTGAGTCATTGGGAGCTTACAAATCGGATTGTTATTTTTTAAATCGCCTTAGGTGACTCAGAAAAAGTCAAGATTTTTGTGATGCTGAATTTTTTGCAACATTGTCATAACTTTGCTTACTGATTAATTTTTTAAAATCAGATCTTAAAAGGTATAAAATATTTTGATGTTCAGTTTTTAAGGAATTTCAAGAGCCACGACAATCATTGCCTAATCTGTTAGAAACATTTTATATATGTATATGTAAATGCAGAAGCCATTAAGTACACAAAAATTCCGCTGCCCTAATGTACTAACGGAAAAATGTCGATTAATGGCCAAAACACGTTAGGAGCATGACTCTAATGTTTTACTTAGAAGCGCAAGAACTATGATATTAGCTATTATGTAAGCCTGTACTGCAAGTCTCTATACTTCATACTCATCATAACGGATAAAATATCTACCATATATAAATATATTTTTTTTTCTTCTAAAAAACCATAATGATAACGAGTGTAACTTTCAAAATATTTTATTAACTGAATTGTGTTTTTTGTTAAGTTCTGTTGACTCTACTTCTGTTACAATTGTTCAAAGTTTATCTCATTCCACAGATTATTCAAGAGATATTAATAAAAACGATTAATGCGTGGTTTATCGATGTCCACTTGTCCAGTATTGATGACATTGATAAACTATTCAGCGTATAAGGGATTCGTGTTTTTGTTATTTATAACCATTTGTTCGCTAATGTAAAACGGACATCGGTTAAACTGATGTTTGATAAATTGTTTTTGTTTAATCATTAGCTTTAAGAACAAATTTTCAATACAATATATCTTTTAGTTTGACGCTTCGGCAATCCTATTTTTTCGCATCAAAACAGTTAAACAGTTTTTGTAAAGTTCCAAAAAAATCAATGCGTCAATTGATTACGTAACAATCTCAAAGTTTCTCAGACTTTTTTGTGATGCTTAATATTTATGTATATTTTAATTTGTTTACTCCATCAAATTGCATTTAACATAAATTATGCTAATCGATATTGACGTAACATTTTTTTCACACGTTCAACATAAGCAGCCTTCTAATAAATCATTTCCTGATTGTTCATTAGAGATCTCGTATAAATCAACGTTAACGAAGTCGATACTATTGTTTTTAGTGATATTTTTATTTATTTCGTTTTCGCTAAATTTTCCTTTCTATCATTAGTAGTTAATGAATGAATCGATTTAAAGTCTATTTGCGAGATCGTCTTATCGGAAACGCATTCGGGTTAATGACAGAGCATGTTCGTCCACAATTGTCTTGCACTTGATTGTAATTAGAGGAATTTTCCGTATTTTATAATTAGACCAGTTGTTTGTGGAGTCGATCGACGCACGCGCACGTAATTGCCCAACGATAGTATTAGAGTACAGTCATCGTAGCGGATAAGATATCTAGTATGTTCTATTTAGTGTAATGGACAAGGAATAGGGCTCCATCAATCACTCGGTTCCATGTAGTCTTGATGATGAGTTTTCATCGTGTGTTAGGTTTTTTATGATATAGGTAGGCAGATATATGTATATTGTTGACTTCCTTACAATGTTGCGTACTTGATTTACACGTGTTCATGTTAATGCTAATAAGTATTTCCGTAATCAATTGATAATTTTGCACTGATTGTAAGATTGTTTAAAACGAATTTAAGATTTTAAACCAAGAGGTAGGAACTAATATTAATACGTTTCAATCTAAGCAAGAGTTAAGTTTATTCTAAGCTGTGCTTGAGATTAATAGAGATTACATAAACATTATAACAAACAAGGAACAGCCCCGGGCATGAGAATCGAATCTTGCAACATTTGTACCATTTAGACAATCTGTGCTTAACGTACGTAAACTGTATTCCATGTGTATAATATTTAGTTACTATTTTATTTTAAAACATATAAACAATACTATATAATAAAATTAAAATTTTTCATAAATATTTTGACAAATAATTTATCAAATAACGTAACATATGAGTTCAATGTAACCACATCTACGTATATGAGTATGTATGACCGCACGTAAGTATGTCATCACGTGTATATCAACAGGTTGACACATTTACTTGTGTATCCGCGTTATTTGTTTTATTTATAATAAAAATAAGCGGTTTTCCTCAAAAGTCATCAACAGCATAGTCACGTAACCGGAGTGTAGGGTAAAGTGTCAGCGAAACTGCGCGTACGTGATATTAGGGGCATAGTCGGAGGTTGCCACGCGTCTGTGAGTCATGGCCGCGCGTGCGCGTACGCGGGCCATAGATCGCATGCGACTGTTTATTGTTAACAACTATGACGAACTGACGTTAATCGTAGTAATTTTTGACTCAATTTAAATTTTATAGGGACACCGATTTTTATTGAAATATGTATGTACATTTATCTCATTCTGTCTTTACTAAATTTTGTGTTGATTACGTCACACATTTTTTCTTCACCAAAGGTTTCCGAAAAATTTTAAATCTCTGAGTAATGCTTTTAAAATTTCCGGCATGGTAACGCAACGATAAAAATCTTTAAATAAAAGGTGTTTAGCTATCGGAACTAGTCTATTAATGCGATTCCACTGATACGTTATAATGAATTCGGATAGGTAATGGTAATTTAAAAGATCGTAGCTACTGGAATTTCTTTAGGGTTATTTACAGATGATTATCGGATAAGCATCTAAGGTTCCGGGTTGGTATGACGGAGTTAATATTCATGGTCGGACCGGTTGGCTGCGGTGCTAATCTGAGGTCGCCTGGAGGCAGCTACGCGGTATGACGCGGCTCGCTAACCAATCGGTATTGCCATTTTGACGTCACGCCTGACTCACGTGATAAATACCTCTGACTAAAGTACTTTCTTTGATTAAATTTGCTACCATTTGACGTCATCGGTTATCGTCACTTTTTCAACATTTAATTTGTTTTTCCAATTGTCTTGTGCGTCGCTGTTTTTATATCGGCGCGGTGACTAATATTTTATCAACGCTATCTTAATTAATATAAGACCTTACTAAATTAAGGTAATGAAGATTAGTTTGATAAATAGTCCTAGTAGATAAAATCTACGTTTGAATAATGCTGTCAGTATTAGATATTTATAGTTTTCATATTTTGTCTAAAAGTGAAATTCAAATTATTGTCTCAAGTATCAAGTATTTAGGTACCTACTCGTGACATCAACTTCAGAACGAGTTCGCAATGTCACCGTTATGTTAATGTGTACTTTATGTTAATAATACATTTCGGATGTGACCGACAATATAAGTTTGCCTACTAACAAAATTTGCAAAGTCGGCAGCTGCCACTTGCTTTTAACCCGTTAGTCGCCTATTAGTTTAGTTTCGATACCTAATCCCACGGTCATTTGTGTTCATTTGCCGTCTCTTTAAATATTATTTTAGCTGCCGCAGCTAAAAGCGTCTTCTGTCGGCACTCATAAAGGAAGCGGCTTTCTGTCGTCTCAGTGGCGCCGAGATTTGCAAGCATCGCCAAATATTTGAACTCGAGATGGCGGGCCTGACTAATGATTTACATGTGTGCGATATTTTTTCGTAAATTTCTTTCATCTTATCTTAGCCGGCGCGATTTTTTTCTCATTTCCCTCTCGATGTCTTATCAGCTTCGAGATCGGCTTAAGTACTGTTACAAATGAAGTGTGAACAATGAACGGACTTAGGCCATAAAGTCATAACTGGCGCAGTAAAACATGTTTTTGAACGCTATTAACGTTATCTCATCGGCATCTTCCAAGCACTCGAGCGAGACAATAGCCATCATAGCCGGCCCAAATGACACGTGTTCGTGGTAATATTTCTAAGAAGTAAAAAGACAATGGGGGCCGGGGGTAAAACAGGTACATAGACAAGTGCAGGGTCATAAACAAAAAGCGGTCGGTCTTGAAACAGTTACAAATCCCGAGGGCTGAGATAACACAATGCGGCGCCAATTTTTTGCCGCTTGTTCTCTAGAGATTAAATGTATAATAAGTCGCGGCGCGGGCGAGGTGGCGGAACAAATGATGTGAAATGTCTGGCTTTTGTACGAACCATCAAGTGTCAGTAGGACGACAGGGCACTTGAAATGCTAACTGCCAATAACGCGGAAAGGACAGATCAAGCTTAGTGAAAATTGATGTTACCTTTTACTTTTTTCGATGGGTACAAAATTTTGCAATACATAAATGTAGATTTATTTTTACACTGAAGAAATAAGTATAATAAATAATGTATCTTAACTTTTATCTCCTTCATACGCCGGTTTTCCCCGCAATTTCATTGTTAAAATAAAATTACAATGACCAACTTTCATTGAAGATTAACTATCTTGCATAGTCTGTGGGCTTCTACAAAGACTTTCATAAAGCGCTACCGGATTTATTGGAAATTATTTTGCCTGAATGAAATCAAGGAAACGAGTAATTTAACTTGTGTATAATATGTTTTTGTGTAAGCGAATTAAGGCTTTTGTATTGCATTTACGCCGTGTGTTTCACAATGAAGTATGCGAGCCAGAAATTATCTTAAAATATTCGAACACGAGAGGTAATTTGTTTTGAATAAATGACTTAAGGAATTCCGAGAACGTTGTAAAAATTAAAACCCCTTTCAAGTAGAATGTTTAACGTGCGTCTGCAATATCCACGTGCCGACAAACGGATCTCTTTGACTCCTGACTACTTCACAAAGAACCTTTATGCCTCTCTTTATTTCTCGTTATTGTGAAGGACGCGCTAGAAATAATAAAACGCTTCAAGCCTTTCAAAAGGACCGCTCGACGCTGAATAGGTTATGATCTGCGATTTTAAAAGTCATATTTTATTGTGGTGCCTACATTTTATGGTCGCTCTTGTAATTTTATGATTTTCAAGTTTTTAAAACATATTTTGGGATCTAAAAGATTTCTTTGTTGTGTCACCGCGATTTTATGGCGGTGTAATTATCGAAATGATTTTGGGTTTTAGTGAGGTATTTTGAATATAGGTTATTAAAGGAGTACGGTAAATTCTTTTGAATACATTTAGTGTGTTGTATATTTTGGTATGTTTGTGGACAGTTTTACAATATGTATCGTTATCAGACGTCTATAATCCGACATGATACTTTGTGTATTACCGTCGGCTTTAGTATGTGATCTTAAATTTAAGTATGCGTATTTGTTTGACAGGAAATAAGTCGACAATAGCCCTAAAGCTTACCTTATGTCAAAAACCACTTATGTAGCTTATGAAAAACAATTCACAAACTTAAATCGAAAAATATGTAATCATTTTTAGCGCAATGAGTACTGTAGTAACCGCAATGCGTCAATGTACCTATCATATCACTATAACTTAAACAAATCATTGTACGTAATATGTATCTAAAACAAAATACGAATAGGTAGAGATACCCGTTTAAGATTTTCAAACTGCAATAATTAAGTTTTAATGTTGAAGTTTCTAAATATTATATACTACTGTAGAAGGTAAAACTCGCAACATCAACACCTAATAAATAAGTAGGTACTCACAACAAACTAAGCTCGTCTATTTTTCGCAGTGTCAACACTGAGATATATAGATTATAAATTCAGAGCAGTATAAGGCGTATCGCTGATCGGTTACAACGTAATAACATGTTATTTGGCCGCCGGGAACGGTAGCCGGTCCATACGATCTTATCGTGAAATTGCCGGGAGCCACGCGATACAGGGTGGGAGTGAGTGGACAAATTGTTATTGAGGTATGCGTTAATCTGTTTTCCTAGATATCGACTCTGGGGTCAATGAACTTAGTGCTCAAGAAATAAGGAGGATTTTATTTTTTGAATACACGATTGGATGGTTGCCTAGTAACGGTTGTTGATGTCAATAGTGAAGACATAGCTATAGGGGGATATAATATGGTGTAATATGATATAGAGAACTGGAATAGAAACATGTATAATGAACAATGGCTGTATTATTATTCCCCTCTGGACTATCTCTTATAGTAGGTATATATAAATAAAGGGCGTCAAAAATAAGTCAATAACCTATGATCTACTTTTAATTATAATTAATGGTAAAATTAGTTTAGTTGTTCCGTTTCTACGTAATGTTTTGAGCCATAAATTAAACACCCACGTCATGATAAATTACATATTATATCTAGTTTCTAGATACACTTGCAAACTTTAAGGAAGTAAGTTCTATATCTTATGCGATATGATAATAATGTACTTATACACCTGTATCTCAAACTAAAAATAACCAAAACGTACATGAAGATTATAATTGAAACGCATAAAAAGGGTACTTTATCATCAAATTTAGTTCGTAAGATTATTAATGTTACAAAGCAATACAAATCCAAAATTGTCAAATTCCATCTAAAGATTAATCAGGTCATTAACCTACAACCGTAATACTTAGAGACTTATTTTGCAGGAATATTGCTTCAGCAGTATAGAGACTAGAGATCATCCTAGAAGGCTATATTGTATGCAAGTATACGCGGGAAAAGCCGCGGGCATCTGCCAGTATAATATAAAGATAATTATGGAAAACAGACGACGTTGTTTCTAACATACTTTATTTGTACGATAATTTCCGAGCGTGATATACGCTAATGTATTCCGGTATCATTTCAATTAATTAATATTTTGATACATATTAAGTAGGCGTCTTTTGAGGTGTTAACTTTGAGATAGCTCAAGCATCAAGAATGTTGAGAAATGCGTTCGTTTCTAATAACATTAAGAGAAAAATAACATTTAATGTATGAGATAAGTATTTGAATCTCGTAATAGTTGAGGGCATTTATCGTAAATTGTTGTATTTTAGTAAATAGGACAGGTGTAGAGCGGAGGTTTATCCTCGTATACCTCATTAGGAGGAGATAACTGCTTCTATTTCTTATTAACAGGAACGGTTTGGTACATCAATGAGACTATTACGAGTAGACCATACATTTATTAAACGTTTTTAATAACGTTCTAGATAATTTTGTGGCGTATAATTTTTTACGTTTGTGATATGCGTATCACAGTTTTAATTAATGCTAGAACATTTATAAAAATGTTATCTTGATTTGAAACGATTGTTATCATTTTTATTTTGTTTGTTTTTTTTTCGAACTATGATAGTGACAGGAGTCTGTCTGTAGCCTCTTATCGCTCTAGTTTTAGTTATCTAAATTATATTCAATCTTTGTTCCGTCGGCTAGTAAGAGTTTCGGCTTATCTGTAATCTTTAATCACTACCGGTCATTCCCTTTGTAGATAATGATAAAACACTACTGACAATTATTGAATATAACTTAAAAGACGTTCTTTTTGTAATAGTTATTTATTTTTGTGAATGATAAAAAGAAAGCGTGAAGTTTGAAACATATTATTGAACGTAGTATTGGATAGTATTGTACGCCTGATCAAAGTTAATCTGCATATCTTTTTGAACGTTTTGTATAAATACATTCGTCGGATGTCCATTGTTACAGACAGTTTGTACAAGTTTATATAATGTTATTGATCAGCCAGGATATAAGCGCCTTTCAATCAAGTCATGTACGATAATATGCTCCAGGCTTCACCGCTCCAATCTGATGGAAGACGATAGTTATAATACGTAGTACTTATATATTTTTTTTTCATACGATCTCATTAATTAAGGAGCAGGTGTAGAGGTCCGTGTTAGCTTCGAAATTGACATCTAATTCATGTAGCACTTCCGTCGCACTGCCATTACCCGTTATTACGAGATTACTCTCGGCTAGATTGAACCAGAACATAATTGATATGAGTACGTTGAAAAATAGTTGAAGCCGGCTAGGAAAATCACAGCGATTTTATGAGGAATATTTCATAGCTAAGACCGACAATTTTTATTAAAATTATTTTACAGAAAGTTGGAAGCAAAATGTAAAGTATTACACAATTAAAATATAATTATTTTGTGGAGATTATTAGGTACGATGTGACATAAAATTTTATAATCAATTAAACATATGTAATTTATGTCATACACTGTATGCAATATAAACTTTAATTTATTTAATGTTCACTAGGTAATATTGCGTGAACAAATTCTAAACAGATATAATAGATAAACTGTAAACTCAACTAGACATTAATCGTTTGATATTTTTAAAATGTCACGGCGAAATACCAGCCAACATATAATATTAAAATCAATTTAAAAAAATAAATTATTTATGCCTCGCCACTTAAAGTAAATTATGGTAACGGAGCGCGTTTTGTTGCTCAATTACTTACGAAAGTAATTAAATTCACCGGATTTATTAATGTTTATGTACACGTCATAAACTATATTAATTAGGTGTTAAGGGCCCCCGTAACATTAAGTGGGTGTATGAGCACATCATAAAATTTATACACCAAAATAAAGCAATCAAAATAACATTCATACGTCCACAGTACCGAATAGGTACTTCAAATGTAAGTAACTCTCTCTGGCTAATTTTTTTTATTAAAAATGTATCAATAGGTATACCTTTTTATCCTTTGGGCTTTTTGTAAAATAATTCAAAGAAAAAGGAGTTGGATCCTGCAAAATAACAATTTGTAATATTTTAATACCCAAATAATTATTTAATTTATTTGTAAGTAGCATGAAATTGTTCGTGTTGCTCTGCAGTGGAGCTGCGTGGTGGATTAAGCTCCATAACCTTCTCCCTAATAGGAGAAGAGGCCTATGCCCAGCAGTGGGATATATACAGGATGTGTTACGTTTTTCACGTTATTAAATTGTTTTGTAGATACTATTCTTAACTATGTATAATTGTATACCTATGTATTAACATGCTAATTATTTGCGCCATTCCGTACGTCAGTATTTTTTCCTCTATGTAATTTAGTTTGTTGACGTCAATGGATCATAATGAGTATATTGTGTTGCAATCGACAGGCTAAAAATAAAACAGATTTTCTATAAAAAATACACGTAAGATATATTTATTTTCATCTTTAATGGTAGACTTAAACACGCAACTCTCAGGAACCAAAATATCCGATTTCACAACAATATTTTTTAGACAGTTCGTTTCTTGAAAAAGTTATGTATAGAGTACGTAATTATAAAATTAAAAACCTTAATGTTCGGAAGCAATATTTATTATCTACAAGTGGAACTGTCAAGCATAGTTTGTTAGTGTTGTGTATTAATAATGTGCATCGAAAAGTAATCTTGGTTTAGTCATAACATCCTTACTTTATTATTTCCTTGTAATTATATCTAGAACCAGTGTTTCAATTAAAATGCTAATGATTATTTAAATTTAAGATAAATTTAAAAACATACAACAAACAAGATAAGTTTATCACAAAAAATTAATATTTAATTAGTATTAGTAAAAATTATATTTGTCAAGCTACGGTGTCCAAATAATTATGTTTCATACAGTCTATAAAGCCATCATTCATACGTCCAAGCAGGATTTTTTATCAGTCTTTTATACATGACACTTAAACAAGTCAGGCACATCGCGCAGGCCACAAGTTTATTCGCTACTACTTTATACAAAATCACAAATAAATATAAAAACTCAAGGATGTTTTTACTTAAGAAACTCGATTATATTGCAAAGTATAGACGAAGAAAAAAAAAAATTAACGTACCGTTATGACGTCCACGTAGTAGTATCTCCTTACATAATATATATAAGATAGTTGGTTAATTTAACTGTCGAAATTAGTTTCAACAGCCTCAAATGAAAGCTTTGACTTAGAAGGACTTTATTAAAATTTGTAATTTCATGTCTTTAGAAATTGAGAAAGTTTAATTAGATTGTTAATAAGGAACTAGTTCCTTTGAAATACTTTAGAGAATAGATAACATTATATTTAAATAAACTCATAATTCTCTTTGGATTTTACTATTTTAAATTATAACCGTTGTAGAATTGCGTAGGTTTTTACAACAGTCATTACGCGTCTCGTGTAAAACTTAATAGTGATATTAAAAAGAGTAAATAGCTTCGAGACATGGTTTATTTATAAGTAACAACGCATATAATACTTTGATTACTCATTATTTTTCTCATTTCCTCTCGCGAGGATAAAAAATAAATTGACTGTTTGAAATAATGAAGTTTCTAGATACTTACAGCTGATTAGTTTATAGCTCCTACTCGTAAGCATGGTGTAGAGTTTTATATATATTTTTAATATTTTTATCTATCTTGCCTTTTCAGAGTGGGTTTATAAGGAATGTTGAGAAAAAATAAGTAAGCATGTATTCTGTTATAATATGAAATTTGAACTATTAATAAAGCTTTTTATCAGTATAAGAAGTTTATATTGCAAATTTTATCTTTAGTTTTGACGTAATGTCAGTACCTATTATACTCTTATTTCGACTTAAAGTTTTTTCTTTAATTTTGAAAAGGTTAAAATCTACGTAATGCTTTTAACAGATTAAACGTACCTATGTATAGGAATCTATGTGTATAATGTGAGGTAAGAAATAACAAGTTATATAAGAAATCACTATGATAAGGAAGGCTAACTACTTAAATTCATAAACGTACCTACCTAAGACTTTAATAACAAACTTATATCACGTGATATGTTCGTCAGTGTCAGATCGTGACTTTCATTTATGTTTATAAGTACCTACTTATAGATTAAAGTTTGATCTCATCTTCAACTTTCAATAACTCTTATATATCTATTGAGGCACAAAATTCAGGACATCACTATAAGAAATAAATAACTCTACCTATCTACTAAAATCACAATGCTTAAAAAATTACTTTACAACTCTTTCAGTTCATATTTTTTCAGGACCAAGTCAGGTGTGAGGATCTTATAACAGAGAAGTGGGTACTATAGTAGGCGAAA
This sequence comes from Junonia genoveva, assembly GCA_018232405.1. Taxonomy (NCBI): domain Eukaryota; kingdom Metazoa; phylum Arthropoda; class Insecta; order Lepidoptera; family Nymphalidae; genus Junonia; species Junonia genoveva. The sequence goes on along the minus strand of DVRM01000029.1, from coordinate 3,435 downwards.
CCTCAAAAGATACCTACTCCTGCAATCGATTTATCTTTTATACATAATGGTTATTCAATAGTCATACTTATTGTAGTTCAGTAAAGTTCAAAATTCTTTGTTGTTCAAAATGTTTTGATTAACTTATGAAATATTTTAAACTTTAATTAAGTGCTACTTACTGATTAACGGGGAATATTATTGAACGGGCTTGTCAGACATCGATAGTTTTAATTATAAGTACATCGATAAATATATCTATTAAATTTTGTTAAATTAATAATTTTATGTGAGTTAAGATTTGTTTTAATATACATAACTTTGTGTTGATATTTATCAAGTGTTTGTTATGTAGTTAAACACGTTAGAACTGACTACACGAATGCTTATTTTGTAGCGTGTTACACTGAATTAAAAGGACTCTGTCATTCGGTCTAAAAATATACAGTTTAATGGCAGAAATACTACGTAAAGTAACATATTTAATTTATATAAGAAAACGTCTGACAACAACAACAATGTTATGTTTTTTTTAAACCTGTCATTAGTTCAGTGGGTTAAAGATGTTAATACGACCGTAATTGACAATAGGTCCAGTTTTTATGAGAATTAAATAAACAAAAACATATTCCAGCCGTAATTAACTGTAGCGGAGCTGCATAATAGCAGTACTTTAAGACGAAGATGAAGTTTTTGCGAAACGTAACGGTATTTCACACAGCACTACTAAGGCGTCGTGGTTCTCATGCCTCATTATTTACTCAAGTGTTATATTTACGAGACACTAACGTGAATGGATAAATGAATGACGATACATTTTTGTTTTATAACACAAAAAACAATATGAGTTTAGCTGAGGACTGCTTCAAAGAACAAAATTATAAAGTTTACTGTTGACGTGAAATCGATATTATAAAGGAAAATAAATAACATTGTAACGAGCATGTATTAAAAAGATTCAGTGTTGAACATTAATTATTATCTAAGCTTCCATGTATATATAAAAAAATCAAATGCAAAGTCAGGTATATTTTTATATAACGTGACCTTTCCCGAATGACTCTTAGTAAATGCCAATGAAATGTGCTGAATATAATTATTAAAATATAACCAGAATTCTTACAGAGAAACATAAATCCTTATGATTACTATTTAAATATGTAAATATGAAACAGTCTATAAATAGAATATAAATATTTTCGTAACTCTGATAATTATGATAATAGAAAACTTCGTAAACAGGAAAACCTCTTCATAAGACACGCAGAGTTTATAACACCTCCGCTATTTAATAGCTAAATTATACGAAAGATAAGACACGCGTCGAAAAGTGCAAATAATATAAGCGCAAATGTAAATAAAATGAGCCGAGATGCTCTAGTGAGTGAGAACACGTCGATTTAAACTGATGGTCGCGCTTTCAAACCTTGGTCAGCAGCGCTGAATTTTCAAGTGCTTTTGTGTGAAGGAAAACATCGAGAAGAAACCTGCGTGAAAGAAATTGTGACACATGTATATTCGCTAAACCGCAGTGAAGCAGCGTGGTAGATTAAGCTCTTTAATCTTTTTCTGAATTAGAAAAGAGGCTTTTGCTTAGCTAAGGGACGTTTACAGGCTGTTTATTTTACTTACTAAATGTAAATTAATCTAACCAATGATTAATAAGCAAACGTCAACCCGACGCAGTTATAGCATTCTTGAATACTGTTATTGTATCTAATTACCCTTGAATTTTTGAATGCTTATTTATAAGGTTATTAAGAAACAAATATTCTAAATAAATTTTTATATATAGCTCGGTGATTGTCTAAAATTTAAATTTTTGGTCTAAAATATATTAATGTAAAAGTAGACTATTTTTAAAGTTGGTAATGTTATTTTTGAACGAATCGCCATTTGAATTTAGATTTCGAATTTAGAATTTATTAATATAGATTTATGATATTTTCGTTTGATTCTTTTTTTTATCAGTTGATGTATAGTTAAGACTGAGGACTGGTATTATAAGAGAAACTCTCGTAGGAAAATTAAAACTTTTGTTATTTAAATGTCTGGTAAATAAAAATAATAATACAAAATATATCGCGAAATAATTTACAATGGATTCTATGCAAGCAATTAAACCTTATGTACGAGTATGTGTGTATAGATTAATGTGCAAGAACTCTTAGAAAAAAATCACTTAATAAAGGCATTGACCTGCACATAGATCTTATCATAACATAGTTTGAGCACACCTTGTCTCGCATGCTTCAGTGTAAGGAAATGGTACTCCCACGCTCCACAAACCGCCGTCCACATGTCGCCTAAATATTTCATTAGAATTTAATGTGATATAACCTAATTCATTCTTATTTAACGATGGAGCATGTGAATGGACAGTGTCAGATGTTCATTCACTAGCCAGTATGCAAATCAAATCAAAGACGCCACTCTCACAACGCTTGTCGCGCGTTTAATCTTGTCAATTGTATCATAAAAATTTGTATCTGTGTGTGTACTTATTTTATATAGGTAATAGTTTTCTATATAAATATGAAGGTGGAAAGTTCTCGAGTACAATAATTATTCTTAGAGATCTACGGTCACTAATGTTCAAATGAGTAAACTACTTAAGCGGCTTATCTGTCCGTCGATACAGAAAATCAATCAGCCACCGACTCGAAAGGGATATATTGTAAAACAATCAAGAAAACTTAATCTCATGTTAAATCCGTGACGCGCGCCCGCCCACACGAACCGTAGCATTAAAAAAATAACGTCCGAGAGCAACTATATCTCATAAGACACGCACACAAAATAAAATCTCCGAGAGACGCACGCACACAAGCGCGCGTCACCCATTAGTATGTGTTAGCTGCGCGTGCTCGCCACTCGCTCCACGGCTTCTTATTATTATTATTTATTGTTGAATAATGTGAATGGTAATGCGTGGTTGTTCACGATCCCGCATAACACCTGCCGTCTTTTCCCACAGTCGAGCTGACGGGCGGGAGGCGCGCGCGCAGGAAGTGTGAGCGAGACGCACTACACGCGTGTACTGCACGCGCGAGACCGGGCCAGCGATAGCCCCCAGCGAGACCGGCCAGGGATAGATAGCGTAGCGCGTAGCTCCGTAGCACTGAAAAAACTACATCTAAATGATACGAGTTAAAATGAAATAATCGCGAATGTACTCTTAATTTAAATCCTCGGGACACTGCGGGAGCGAACCATCGTTAGAGGAGCATAAATTAAATGTAAAATGACATGAAAAATGCATTTGCAGTGTCATTCGTTTTTTAAATTGCGGCGCAGAGTTAATTTTATGAAATGTGGATGTTATAAAAATGTTGTGTTGACTTTTTGCGTAAATTTTATTTGTTTTACTATAATAAAATCAATTTATTGATTTGACATTTACTTTGTTGGTTTGAATAGCTTATTAGATATATTTAGTTGCCATATTACAATGAC
>DVRM01000028.1:0-15323 GCA_018232405.1 Junonia genoveva | reverse complement strand
AAATAGAATAGATTTTCCAGAATGTACTTGTCTATGTGACTTGTCAATTTGTCTGTGGAGCGTAGAGATGTGAAATTGCGTAGAAATATTCCTTGTACTCTGTGGAGAGCCATTAAGAAAAGGTAAAAACGATATATAACGATATGAAGAATTGATATAGGTACTTATTTTGTATTTAAATCGGTTAGATTATAAAGTATAAAAAATCTACTTAAACAGTCCGAACTACGTTTTATGCTTAAAATCGCGTGATCGTAAACGATAATCAAAAAAGAAACTTAAAATTTAAAATAAACTTCGTAGTGAATGCGTGCGAAGGCAATCAAAAGTATTTGTTTAATATATCAGATAAAAATCAGGAAATTATTAAAACCGCTACAATAAACTTTGCAGGAATATAAAATAACTTAAAACCTGAAATGCTAAGTAAAAAACTAAAATGTATATCTTAATTTAATTTTTAATAGCAGTAATAAGGCAGTGAATAGAGAATGTACTAAAATGAAGTAAAGGTTTTTAAATATGACAGTAGATATTTCTAATTAAATCAAATATAAATTTGATATTGGAAAAATAATTAAAGGCAGGTGAAATTCTGTAGGAATATACCTAGTAATTAAAGAATTTGAACCTATAATTGATAAAGCATATTAATTCGCAAGATGAAGAAACAAAATAGGAACGTTGTGCAACAAAACCTACATGTTTTTAGTCACGTAGATGAAATTCTAATAAAAAAATAACACCAATCTAAGAAAAAAACCATTGTAAAACAAATTTTATTATTCGAAATAAAAAGAGGTGTAACAAATTTAGTGCTCGTAAAATACAAGGATCAGCTAAACTATGATAATAAAGATTGTCTTCGATATATTTTTTTCGAAAGAAGCGATTTGCTTATGCGAAGGTTGTAAACATTAGTTGATGATGAACCATAGTATCCGTTTCTAAAGTAATCGATTCTAAGAAACATATAAAAACACTATAAATCTTTTGCCGTGAGCAGAATCGTCTTCATAAACTCTCGAACTGTGATAGGTCGTAATTTAAAACAACATAAAACCGATACTTATACCAGAGGAGGTGAACGCTTAATATTACCAGAAAATTAGATGAAAAAGCAAATAAGACGTATTGCAATCGAATGACGTAGACGTGTCTGCGTAAAACGCCACGAGAATCGACACTCGACTATACATTTCACATTATCGCATTAAACGCACTCCATCACGCGATAGATACGATCGATGGTGTGTAAGTCAAAACAATCGATATTATGAAAAAAATGAGTCTCAATTTTATCGCCCGAGTCGAGGATCGAGCGAAATATCCGTAAAATGCGCCGGCGAACCCAAGAGTGCATTAACATTTCAATGTCAACTCGTAATATTTTTAGTCATCCTCTCGGCGTGTGTGAGTGGCCTTTCGCGTACAGTCGGTGAGTTCATGCGAGTACATCGCTGTGTGTGTAATGCGTTCGCTACTAGGAAATGTTAATCTCAGGTCATTCGCGCCAGCAATTTTACCGAGAATATTAAAGGGAAATGAATTTTCGTACGCTCTTCTCTACTCCCAATTTTCCGCTTTTTTTTTTGCCCCCATCGACGCGATCGGATGTCTGATGCCCGAGACGTTTTTACCGGTAATCGAAAATTTCCGTTCCTGCCCATAGCACTTGAATTAATTAACGCTAAAGCATCATCAGTCGGTACGAAATAAAGGTTAAATTAAATTATGTACACTGTAAATTTTTCTTTTTTTTTTCAAAGTAACGTTATAATGTTTCAATAGTTCTTTTTTTCTGTCCTTTTTTACACACACTGATTCATTGGCATTGTAATAAACAATTTGTACGAGGCCTTTGACCTGTAATAATTCAATAGCATATAAAATATTTTGAAGGAGCGCAAAACGTGCTTGTAACATAAGGAAACGATTTATCAGGATTGTATCATTGTACTGTAACAGATTGCATTACAATGGTGTAGATAATTAACACTATTTCATTAGTCACGAGATGATATTATATGTAAAGAGCGTGATTATTATCGTTATTCAATAGGGCAATACGATTGGGAAATGACCTAAGTATTCTCATCTATTTATTTTTTATTATAAGCGATCATTTATGTCGAGATAAAAAGCCTTCAGAAACGTTTCATTATGTTACATTTCTATAGGCATTCATTTGTATTATTATCTCTAAAATGTTACGCAGCGTACTCCTTTTTACATATTTAATACGAACTAAATTTTCGTGCTCGAATTCGTCAGTTTGTATAGCAGTGGTCCACTTTACAAAAAATACTAAAAGGGCGAAGTTTCGGACGGTTATAATCCGAACGTCGAGCTACAGACTTGTGTTGACTGTGTTTTTGTTGTATTTTTTATCCGACATGTAGCGAAGTCGAGTATGGCAACAGATCTATTTCCAAGGTTGCAACGCTCCTCGGCTTCATTTATTACTGGAATTGTGATTGTTACGTTCTCCTAACCGATTGTTAGATCAAAGATTGACTGAAAAACTCGCCTCGCCCGCTTTTAATTTACTTCAAACACTTCCTTGAAATAAAAGGCGCTGCGCGACCAAAGTTAACTTTTTCTTCGTGCCTGTCTGCTATAATGTTGAATACAACTTCCACTCACGAAAGGCTAGGTCTTGGTATTTAGGGAATTCTCATTAGGTTTGCTTTCAGTTTTTAGTTTCGTCTGAACTTTGACGATAACATCGGACCGAACTTTCTGGGTATATTTTAGTCGGAATTTAATGAACTGATTTAAAAGATTACTAATTAAAAGCTCCTTTAAGCGGTATTACGGCGACATTTGAAGAAAAACAAACGGTTTGCACGGCGAAATAATAAATTAAACGGTTAAGGCTGCCCGCTTTCAAAATCAATTTCGTGTGAATCCTTTACTCAAGTTTATCGTTTAAGTAAGCAAATTTATGTACCCTAATGCGCTCTTGGTAGCGCTGGAAATCAACGTTTGATTGTAAAATACGTACCCATGTCGGCAAATGCAATTTGCTCTACACTTGTGGGTGGTGTTTTAATGGTGCCATTATACTGGAGAATGGCGTTTGTTGCACAAGAATTACCTCCGTGTATAGAGAGACATTACCTGGGAGTTTGTTTGATATTAAAATTTTAATACGTTCGAGTGTTGACATTTATCTTCTGTCGGGTTTATCTGCGACTGAGTTACTTTATTGTTACTGAGATTAAATTACTTTTCATAAATGAGTAATGATGGCAGATATGAAAAACCGTGTTCTTTAAATGTACGTTATATCGAATCTTGTTTTTATTTTATAACGGCAGCAACGGATAAATGCCTTCACCGTTTAAATGTTGTAAATTGTCGAATGCACGAAACCGAAGCAGGATATTGTACCGAAATATCAACTTGAGAAATTCGACCGGTGACATGTGAAAACAGAAAGTCCAGCAAATAGCAATAAATTCAACGCCACGTTGACGCCGACTGAAAATCGCTACGACCAACTTCTAGGCGAAACACCAAAACTCAGCCATATATCTTTCAATTCCGCATAAGCTTTAGTTTGCTATTTGATTGTAAACACACCGGACTTTAGCAAATTAAGTTGAAATTCACCCGTACAACCTATTTACGTTGTTTTCACGAACTGCTATAAATTTGTATTATTGGAACGAGAAACAACAGTGGCAACGCTTCTTAAAATTCTCAGAGTATCATTCTTTATGCTTACCGAGTGACAAATTGTTTTTGTAGCCTTATTAATTCAAAATGTTTCATCATTATGTATGTTTTATTATTAAATTGAGTAACTAAAAGATAATTATCATGTAGGTATTTTAACGTAAAGGCTGTAAACTTCAGAGAATTAGTTTAACAATTATTGAACCATTATTACGATTGCTGGTTGAAGCAAAACAAAATCCTGTAGCATTAACTCAAATACACGCACGAGTTAAAGCAAAATATACATACAACGCCATTCATAGGACTGCTGTTAATTTTGAAACAGCTCTCTAAACTTGTAAAACAAACTTTTATGGCTATGCGCGACTGTTATTAGTATCATAACATAATTGAAGTTGTAAATTAGGGATTTGCTTAGGAACTTGGTTGCTTTGGTTTTAATGTCTTTACAACTATGATTGTTAGAACTATAAACGGAATGAGGGCATCAGACACTCGAATAAGCTAAAACTTAATACCTCGCTGTTTACTCGAGTAATCCAAACGACTGGTACAGTCTTACGCCATTAAGCGATTGCTATTATTGCTGAATGTGCAAGTTCAGAAGAAATCCTGAGTAAGTGAGAAATATTTTCAAGTCTGCTAAATTGTTATCGATTTTCCTTTTTACTTTTGAAACGTTTCTTTTCTTTAACAGCTCTATTGTTTTTATTTCTCGTTAATTCGTCTATGGTACAAAATAAGTTGTTTCTTTTCATTTTAATTTCATTGATTAATCTTCCGCTCAAATTTGTGTGAATAATTTTATTATAATTATACTTTTACAACTTTTTTATCCTTAACAAATTTCCAGGCTTGCTTGATTAAATGTTCACAACGACAACTTTATTGTACAAGTTTGATTGGAAAGTAAAGGAACTTCGTAAGGATAAATCCCATATTAACACAGTTTTCAATCTCTTCGTTGTTAACAATACTTTCGACAGTACAAATATGTTCGAAATTTCAAAGTTAGTAACAACTGACGCGAAAACCATTTACGTTAATAAAACATTCTTGATCGTTCATCTTAAGAGTAAACGTCTTTTATTATTTAAAGAACTCGTAATTGAAGTAAATGAAGTAAAACGTCTTATATTTTGTCGTTTATAACACGCTGTTGACGATTTAAATGCTGTCCTTTTTATAGTTGTATAATAAAACATGAATTCTGAATTATTTTCACATGACTGACAATAATGGCTGTATTAAAAAGACTCGGTCGTTTGTTGTGTCATTAAAGTTACTTTGAACTTTTCAAAATAAAATGTCGACCTATCTATAAAACTTGAAGGTTAAGCGAAATCGCTGCGAAATAATGTTACGTTTTTATATCAATTTCGACTCGATATTACGTTATATTATATTCTTCAATCAGAAATGCACTCAAAACATTTATGTCTACAAAATCCCCTTTATTAACTTTAAGAAAACTCGGTCTGGTAATTAACAGAGATGAACAATCATCGGTGATTGCCCATTTTCGTTTAATTCAGCGAGACGGTACATCGAAAATCATAAAGTTTACGACTCTCCCAAATTGCAGGACGCTCGTCCCCTACTTTCGAAAAAGAAATTTCTTAAAACTAGAATCTCTCCGAGCTGCCAGTTATTTCACTTTATGACTCCTTCCTTATCAGCTGTCTCGGTTTATAGCGTAATTAATTCGCTTATACGCCTTGCTGAGAATGCAATTTTTTATATCTACTTAAGTCGAGTGCGCTTGCTTAAATTCTCCATTAACTCGTATTACATCGTTTGTCTTAAATTAAACTTGTAATAAGATATTGAAGAGAATATCTTCTCATGCAATTATGTTGCTTATTCAACCTTTTAATTTTGTTAACGCTTCTGTTTAATTCTGATCTAAATTTTGTTTTTTCTTTTTAATAAAAGAGCATTTCAATAAAAATAATTTAATTAGAAAATATACTTCACAAATTTATCGATCAAGGATTCTTATTTTTTCATGGCTGTAAGATGTACTGTTTTGAATTAATAGAATTATATATACCGCGCTTAATTATAGTACTACAGTCTTTATTGGCTGGTTATACAGCTTATTCTAGCATAGACACTGCTATTGCCAACCGTATTATCGACAATGACCTTTAGAACTTTTATTTTCGTTCAGTCACAACCGGTTTTCGATCTAAGCCGAGACCTGTTTTCGTGTTGCTATACCGGAGTGATTTTATGTTTCTCAAGTAACCGTATTATTAAATTTAACTAGACACGCCGTTTAAATTTCACCAGATGCAATAATATTGTTTCTTGATATGACATTATCTAGAACTACTAAGACACGGGAGAGTTATAAATTCAAAAAAGAAAGTAAACCAAGTACCGAATTCGAGTAATGAAATAAACGTGACCGAAATTTAAATTGAAGGAGCAAAGAAAAAAACTGCTCTGAAAGATTTATAATCGGGTCGTGAACCTTGCCTTAAGAAAATCCTCTAACTTTTCTTGTCCCACAACTTTTTCTACTGATATTCACTCGCTGCGGATAATCGTGTTAGCCGTTTAACTTGTGGACAGCTTCTTTTATACAATTAGCTTCTTATTGAATTGGAAAAAAAGTTGCGTTTAGTCAAGTTTATCCACTGAAAGGTTTAACGGAAACTTTTGTTCATTTTCCACAAGTAATTGAATCAATGGACTTAGATATTTTCTCTTCATTTCTCGCAATACTATTTTGAGGAAACTTTGAACTAAAAACCTTAAAAGATAAGGTCAAAAATTTTAAATTAATGAAATCTCATATTTACTACAGAAGCTTTGAACTTTAAAAATAAGATAAAGTAAAGTCTTTTCATTTCGTAGTGCTGTTATTCGAAAATGAGAAAGCTAGTATTTTATTAAAAAATACTAACTTATAATTCTTATTTTGACTGCAGTCCAGCAAAGAAAAATGCAGGTGTTTTCAGTAGTAAAAGTTAAACGAAATAAAGTCAATACAAAATTCTTTGCACCCAGCTGCAGTGGCGTGTTGGGAGCTAAGCATTCCTGCTTAACTTAAAATTTAAACACATTGCAAGTGCAAAAAACCCGGACGGAATCCTCGGAAGTCTGGCCCCGTATATATTTCACTAACTTCGAAATGACTTCTCGCCATCTTCAGCGTAATTTATTTATTGCTCTCTTAGAAAAAGAATTAAGTCTCGTCGCGTCTTTTCCATTATTTAATTCTTGAAATCACCGGTTTCAAATCTCTTCTAGAATTTATCAAACCCTAATAAATAACGCGTTATGAAGTTAACTGTTTGCGTCTTTAAATCAAGTTGATAATGAAATTGTACTTAAATTGAAATCCATTTTTAATTTCCGTTCTCATGGCTCAATTTAAGATGATCTATTCGGGATAAAAGGGGCAGTAGAAACAAATTTAATTAAACATGGAAAGAGTCTCGAGGAACCCTAAAATGGGCATGAAGTACGGCATTCGGATGATTTACATCGCGAGTAGCGTGACTCCAAGAACGAAGCAAATCCCTTAGATGCCAGTGAAATTAATCACCCGCCTCGAATTTCCCCTTTCCAACGGAGTTCAGTCCAAATTCCCTTTCTAACAAACCAGCCAGTGTTTTTTAATGCATTAAGTAGATAAGCTTCGGCTCTGTAAAGATTTCGTATTTTAAGTAACATTTCGTGAAAAATAGCTTACCTTTTTTTGGAGAATGAATAATTCATGTATCAATTGCTTTACTAATTTGGAAATTAGTAAAAGTTACTGCTTTGCATAATGTTGAAGTTAGACGGGTTGTAGTACTGGTGTTAATAAGTACTTAGTATAAATTGGAATAAAGTAATTTAATAAAATCCAATTTAAAACCGTCTTGGGTTTCTTATATAATATGATGCAATATTTGAAATTAAAATTAAGTCAAATAATCAAAATCGGAGCACTTATTTTTAGATAACTATAATTAATAGATTTATCAGTATCACTAATAAGTGGGCCGAATATTTAAATTATCATTACGGAAAGATTAGTTCGTAATGAAATCCGTATTAACACGCTTTTATAACACTTGAAGAAGAAATATACTATAAAATTAAATAAACATTTTTTATTATTTCCTGATTTATGATATATCTTCAATGTTCATGTCTCGATTCGTAAATAGATTTTATTACTCTTGTAGCAACTGGCGTTGCTGCATCCTATTCGATCCCAATAACGTTCTGATTATCCACACCATTAAATTCAAGTAACGGATCAGCGATGGGAACTTCCTTTATAAGACCATAAAATGCTCATCGAAATCGGCGGCTCAATTCTAAAGTTATGTCCGGACAGATATAAAAACAAAATTGGAAGTATCCTTTTAACAAGTTCGGCCGTTAAATTGCTTTCATTCGTTTAAGTACTGTCAGATTTTATTACCTTATTATATGTAGGATGATTAACCATAATACCTACCATATATTCCTCTAATTTCATTTAATCATCTTCGATTAAACGAATTTCTTTAGCCGTGTAATCAAAATACCTTGAGGTATCTTCGTTTTTATGTTGATTTAAATATTTTAAAATGCAACGTCTAATTAGTGCAGCATCTCTAAATTAATTCGTATCATCAATACGTTATTTTCTAATGAGGAGATTTTATGTTTAATAAAATTTAAATGTGAACTAAATTCTGTTATCACCTGCATATAACTTTGACATCACAGTTTAATTAGTCTGTGTTTATTTGTACCGCCTCTTCATGTTGACCATCCAATGATATTTCAATGTCAATGACCTCGTGTCCTATCTAGATATTTGTGCGCTGAAATAATATTAGATATTTCGTAAACATTTAAATTCATAACACGATCATAATGTCACCTTAATCAATTTGACGTAAATATTAAATCAATTTAAAATCCACGGAACGAAACCGGTTTCGTGACTTTACTTATATGCAGATAATATCATAAGATGCACTTTTCGATTTTTAATTTATATAACATTGATTTATAATACTTTTAAAAATGTCATATATTATGAATATATTAGATGCTATCGTCGATAAAGGAATTTTTATTTTTTTTTCCTACATGATTAATTGTGATACCAATTAATTTTTTGCGACCATTATGATGTTAACATCTAATTTAGATATTGTATTTTATTTCACAAAAAAATATTTATATTAATTTTCCAATAGTAACGTAGATGAATCTTTATGGGCTATTTTAAGCCTGATGAATCACTTTCATCAAAACATTTCGTTTCCGTCGAAAACTTGAAAAACAGATCGACACGTGTAAACTGTTTGTGTGCATGGGTGTTTATGATGTTTTAAAACCGTTATAAGGTGGGAACAATAAAACGTGTGTTATGAGAAAACCTATTGATGATCTATAACCATTTGAAAACGCTGCCGATATCTTTCGAATTAATCAAGAAGTTAACTCTAGTTTTGATTCTATAACAAACAAATTAAAAATCTCCAATTCTATTTTCGTCTAAATTAGCATTATTGATACGAAAAGCTTCAGTAACATTTAATATAAAATCATTTCCTAATATGTAAACAAGTATGAATGCCAAATTGATAAATGCTTTTAAAATATTTGCAAAATAACAAGATATTGGCTTACAACCAGGTAGAAGGAAGCATCACAGATCAAGTGTAATAAATACAATTGTATGACCGTGAACTTAAAAAATGGTTTATTCGCTCGCTTTAAACCTGTAGTGCCTTAGGCTGTTCGGATCAAGTACTGGTTTCATGTTAACGCCATATCGAGTAAAATCAATAAGTTGCTTTTAAAATGGATTTGTTAGTACCGGATTTTGTTTTTGATGATACTGACTAATTAGCTACTGGATTCTCTTGTTAATTTCTGGGTTCTTAGTTTTAATTTCAGTAAATGTTAGTTTGTATCATACTAAGTTTTTAACATTAATTTTCTATAATAATAATTCGTCTCCATCGTTTAATGTAGTTTAGTTAACACCAAAGGTTAGCGTCAGTCAAACATTCATCATTTATTCAAACGGCCATCATTAGAAATACAGGATTCTTACCGTTAAATTACTAAGATCTTTCGTTACTACCGTTAATAAATATACTTTGTCAAAGAGCTTCATTTTCCGTCTGTAGAGACAACTCGTCGGCTTCCCAGAATTCATAATCATTATAATATTCTTCGAATGTTATTTCAATACTACTGACGAAATTCGTAGACGAACTAAATGTTTTCAATTAAATGAAAATATATAAAGATCGGTCGGTGGATGTAATCGAAAAATTCCTTATTATTATCGTCTACTGATGGGTGAATGACTTTGAACTCATTTATTTCTGTTAGCGAGTCGGATTGCGATCGGAGCCATATTTTTAAACTCGAAAATTCATTCCACTCCGTGTTGAGAAATGGCTTCGAAACGGGGCTGTTTTAAAAAAAGATAATGCCAAATTCCTGTACACGGCGAACACGGATATGTAGATCAGTTCATGCTGACGATTTATGAAGAAAGCCAGGCAAAATATGGCGTCGTCGCGACAGTTTCCATTGAAACTTTTTTTACTGCTCCCCCCTTCTGATGGAAGATAAATTTGCGAATAGAACGCGCGGGACCACCCGGTTCAGTAAATAATTTTATTGAAATGCAAATATTTTATCGCTGTTATTATTTTGTTACTTGAAATGCCGCTTCAGCAACTTGACTTATATCCTCGTTTGTTGTTTGACTAAGAAACAAATTAGCTTAAATGGCATTAGAAGATTTATTATAAAAACGTGGCTTTAAAAATGATAATGAACAGCCAGTTGTCACAGTAATCGTATCAATAAAACTCTTTCGATTTGCTTTGAAGCTGCGCGCTCCGAACTTTCCAGTATTTCATTTGCCAAATCGAATGAATACACTAAAGTTTTATATTGTGACTATTTGATTTATACCTATTGATCTCCATATAAATTGAAAACATTATATTTAATATTTCAACCTTTTTATATTGATACATTTTGTGATTTAGTTTTGCTTTTATTCGTTTGTCATCTAGACTTTAATGCGAATATATTTTTCATAAATGATAAGTCCAAATAAAATATGATTTTTAGAGCAACCAAATATAAAACCACAAAATCGAATCTTTGACAATATTAGCAAATCATAAGCAACATAAAATATTGCAAGGATGCATGCAAATACAACTGAAGTAATATTCGTACCAATTCAAGCTCAGTCGCAGTTCAGAAGTTATTCGTTACAGTTGGTAATACACCACCAATATTTGTTCTATCAAGTCCTTTGGGATCGGTCGGGACGTTTCCTTGTGTAAACAGTATCCCTCTGTCTTTGAATACAACCGTTCCGCCTCGCAACCGCAAAGATAATGCTGATGAGTGTATAGTGTTCTCATTGAGACAGTATCAGTTTAAACGATGCGTTTACAAGATCATAGTAAGCTAATTATACCCCATTGCAAAAGGTTTCTTTTATAAAAGCGCTGAGGCGTGTGCATCGCGTTCTAATTATGTAATGTATTCAATGAAGTATTATATAAGACGCGATATTTGTACACGTGTAATACATTAATATTTCAATTACATTCACGTTAACGGTCCATCTAATTCAGAGATCTTACGATTTAATCTACATATATTAAATGAAGAGCTCCATAAAATCTTTATAATTTAGAAGTAATTTCTTATGAAGACCGTAACTATTATTACCCAGTAAATGGACGTAAAATGCGAGCACATTTCATACACTTGACTCGCTAGCATTACGAGCCAGTACGTAGTTTTTATTAAGCGAGCGAGCTATAAATTTTACATTTACAGCGTCGAAAACTCGACCACTTTGTTGTTCAGCTATAAAAAGTTCAATTCGTAACAAAGTGTCGGGTGCGGGCTCACGTTTGGTCGAATCGCATCTGCGTCCGTTTTCGGACAAACTTATTGATTGGCTGCATCTGGCGACGGTCTGCTAGCGTATGCTAGACGTAGATGTCGTTGCACATCACCATATTCAAGTGGAATCGAGACGAATACCCTAAATTGCTGCAAGATTTATCGACGCCACAGTCGAAGTCGGATTCGACGTTAAGATTGAATCGTCTACTCGTTTCTTTATCGGGTATTTCTTGCCCCCATTTCCTGACACGAGTCACGCAAGCGAATGATAAGACTAATCAACGCTGATTATTGCGACATCGCTGCAAATTGTTTAAATTAGAGGGTTTGTTTTCGATTCCGACTCGCAAGCGAAAAGGTTGAACGAGATAGCGGAACCCCGTCGACTTTCTAGTTCGGTTTATGCCGCCGTCTATTGACTCGGTAATGCGACTCATTTCCCGAACACACCATCTTTTGGGAATAAGAAAAGTTCTGACGCCTCCTTTAGAAAAGAAAGGGACTCTCTATTTGGGCAGCGTACTAAACTTAATGCCTTTGATCGGATACGGAAAGTTCGTATTAACTAGAACACAAAGGCGGTAAGAGTAACTGTATAAATTACGTATATAGTTACTAATTGAAAGTTAAATAAAGAGATCAATTTAGAGAGCCGTTTAATAAATGCGGTTAATTGGATCGTTCTTACCTTTTTGATCTTGTGCGTTATTAAATACGTTTCCTCGCGATTTTAATAGACAAGATCTACACACACGTCCGCGTCTAATGATGAATCATCAATCATAATATGTGTATGCCCTTTCTGTAATGGCGTCATTAACGTAATTACTTTGCACTAGAGCGCCCCCATTGGCAACAATTTTTAGCTACGTTTTCGATACATCCCCTATTGTTGACTCGCCGAAGTCAGCACATCAAACAATTTACTTACGAGTCGTCTATGATTTCTTTATTACGGCCCCTTTATCCTTTTCTCCGCCGGCGCTTTCCGAGTGAAAAATCCTCACTTCTTTCTGTATCGTTCCAGAGATAAGATATTGAATTTTCTAACATAAGAATTCTTGCCATGATTCTCTCCGTATTTACAGTACACTGTGTTAAAACAGAGCTGTACCGAGTGGCCTATTCAGTAAATTGGCGAACCACTCCGCCAAACATTTTCTCCCAAAATTCGTTTAAGGATTAAAAGGGATCAGCGACGTATTTTTCTCGAGCCAACAAGAGACATAAGCCGCATTACGAAAAGAATTGTGTTCTTGATACAGTAAGGCTCTTACCCTAATGCGTTTATAATTATATGCCTATGTGTTTCGTCGTTCGTGACAGAGCAACAGCTAAATCGCTGTGATCACGTTAATGGGTTTCTGACCGTGAACTCAAATGAGAATCGAATAG
The DNA here is from genome assembly GCA_018232405.1 of Junonia genoveva. Lineage (NCBI taxonomy): Eukaryota > Metazoa > Arthropoda > Insecta > Lepidoptera > Nymphalidae > Junonia > Junonia genoveva. Next base: position 2,339 of record DVRM01000028.1, on the reverse strand, counting down.
CAGTGAACAGCTGAACGGATAACGCAAACGTTGCTCCATATAATGGGTATTATGTATGTAATTAAATCCCTTGCGAGTGTTAAACGGGCGTCCATGGCTGGGCACGTAATAAACAGTCTACGTTAGTTGCCGCGTTCCCATGCGCTCGAGAGATGCAACGTATCCACATATAGCTCCGTTAGGGCAAATATAGTGCGTCGCTCTAGAATTAACCGAGCAACACACGGAAAATTACTGTAGTATTTACGGGGCGTTTTTTTTTTGTTCCCATACATAGAGGTATGACTGTTGTTGGTCTATGATGTCATTATATAATTATATCAGCTGCTCTTAACAAGTTCCTTCTAGATAATTTTATATTGCAATATAACGTTAGATCATTCTTTAATTTTAATTTGATTGATTTCTTGAAATCACAGTTGCAGTTAGCGTTTTAGTCCAAAAACAAACGAGACATATTAGTCGATTTCATTGAAATTTTTAAATAGAGTTCAACGCAAAACGGTAACCTGTTTTTAATTAGACGATCGCTCGTTCGATCTCTGATCGTGTGTTTGGCATGTTTCCTCACCTCGTGTACGACACGATATATCAAGCGGCACATAATTCTAAATACAATGACATAATGATCATTCGGTTATGTTAAAGTGTGTAAGTCTATCATCGGTGATACGAATTAGTGCAAACGCTACAATCTGACCGACGCAATAACAATCTGCGTAGTAAGTGGCGTTGAATACACGTGCCGGCTTTTCACATTCTATTTTTGTTTAAGATTGCTTTGATGGAGCACTTTCTAAGGATCCACGTTAAATAAACCGCGGCACATCAATGTTGCTAACTATTACAAATATTTCTTTCAATGTGCGGCCAGGCTTACACGGAATGTTAGTAAGAATCTTAGCTGCGTACATTGAATAGTTGAGCTGATTCTTTGAGCGTTAAGACTTGGAACTAAAACCTCGATTATTGAAATTTCTATGCGATTATACTTTTCTTTTAAATCTTATTATCTTGGATAATAGTTTTTATTTTTAATGAATTGGAGAATAATAGAAGAAGAAACTAATGGTGGGAAATGGAAGGGATAGCTCATTGGGTTAGGCTCATTTTTATTAAGTAAATAACGTATCTATTGGTAATTAGCGTTTCAATTGGTTAAATACACTACAGACAATTCACCATTGCCATCCGCCATTTGTATTTTGTACTGCAGTCTTACATTAAATTACTTAAAATTTGCAGATGAACTCTATTTTTTGTATAAAATGTTTAATTAAGAATTTCCTAGGCAATTATTGGCTATATTTCTATATAGTGTTCTAAGACCTGGCCCAGGTCCCATTCAATTCAAAAACATCCCCTTTACAATAAATTTTGCTTGATTGTATTAATACATACATATTATGTGCACGTAATTGAATGAATATGAATGTATTTTCCAAAACTTTATTTTGGATTTATCTTGACTGCTAACCGTTATACAATTAATTACGGTGCCATGTCAAAGAGTTGAAATTACCATTGTATTTGGATCTGAACTCCGTATCATATATCCTCCAAGCCTTTGCATGAGCAAGCAAAGCGTGCTTATTGCAAAGGTAATCGCCTTTTCCAGGACTAATGATTCCTGGAGCAAGGACACCAATACTGTAGCATAGTTCACAGAAGGCTATAGGTTCATTCAGGGTTATCCAGGTTTTAACACGATCTCCGAAGAGTGAGAAAGCGACGCGTGCGTAATCCGCAAACCAATCAGAAACTAGAGGATTCGTCCAGCCACCTGAAAAAGAACATAAATCTAAAGGTTTGGCAAAAATGGATTGATACACACACAAAGTCAATTTGTTGCTAATAGCTGATTTGCTAGTAATACAAGGTAAAAGATTCAATTTTTCAAAAAAGGAAAGACTAATTAAGTAATAAGCACTTGGATACACTTACAAATAGAATATATAAAGATTAAAAATAAAATTAAATACAAATGTATATAAATTAATGAACAGTAAAGAATATTAAGTAGTCACAAGTACTTTAAATGATGTGGTAAAACACGTAAATAATACCAAAATCTTGTAAGGACTGCGGCAAGTCCCAATGGTACAACGTGACCATAGGTTCGATTCCCTTCTCAAGCAACGCGTTGATCTGATTGTTGTAGAACCTCTTTCCATCTTCACTGACATGATCCGGGAAACCAGTTGGTAACAGTCTAGTCCAGGCAATTGATAATCTGAAAAATACAGATAATATTTGATATTGCCGTGGGAGAGCCATGCATTTGCACGAATGGGCCGGCTCGACCGGAGTGATACCACGGCCTCAGAGAAAACCGGCGT
>DVRM01000027.1:0-15364 GCA_018232405.1 Junonia genoveva | reverse complement strand
TAACAATATTTTTTTACAATGGTAAGATTTAATATTTCATCCATATTTTTTTTTGTAGCGTGCTAGCGGAGCTTAGCGTAGCTAGGCTCTGGCACATGTACGAGTAGTACGAAGTATGTACTCGTATTACGATGTAGCAAATCTTAATAGTAAACTATATAACTTATACATAATTCCTAGCTAAATTTAAAATACAAGTGTCTTATTTAACAAGTGTTAACTTCGTCCGTATAAAGTGAAAAATAGGCAATGTAATATTTTGTATGCGTTTCATAACGTACAAAGTTCCCTAAACATCTCAAATAAGAATCTGATACTAATAAAACCTTTATTTTCATAATATCATAAAGTGTGGCATAAACTTTTATACGATAGCACTTTCCAAGATTCTTGAGTTAAGTCTCGCGAATACATGAATGAATCAAACAATTACGTTGAGGGTTTTTGTAACAGTCTTGTGGTTTAGGATGTTTTTGCCGTTTATTACTGCTGCTTTTATTTTATAGGTTAAATGACGAAAGTTCAATTATGAAGATGTAAATTAGTTATCTATTATCTCTATTAATATTAATATTTTAGAAAAAAAAAAATGATTACTTATACTTATCCTTACTTATAGTTGCCGTAACTGAGGAACGATAACTTTTGCCTATTATACCTATTGTATAAAAAAGAATACTTATTTCACATGATAATAAACGTTCGGACGATTTAACCGTACAGAATTTTTTGTACAAAAAAATTTTAATGATCTGTTAGCCTAAAGGATATTGGAATAATATTCGTTTTTACTAGTTATTGCAATCTATCACAATATATCAATTTTATCACATGCGATTAAGTACCTATTCACTTCACGCTATGTCGGCGTCACATGTCGCATAGGCTATTTTTTTTTATTATTTCAATAAAATTAAATGAAAATATAGGTAGTTTGTCGAAAAGAACTTTTAAAGGTAACATATTAAAAGTGAAAACTGGATGACGATGTTATTACCCATTTATAAAACTTTTCTACTAACAATAAAATTGAGGTTACATTTAATTTTTAAATTGTTACGTAAGATTTTTTTCATTTATTATCAGAGCTGATTTCTTGAATAATGTTCAAGATTAATTAGGCAGGGTTAAGGAACTTAAAGTAAGCAACTTACATAAGTGCTCACGGTTTTTTTTGCATACCTGATTTTTTTTAATTCTGAATTAATTTTGATCAAGTGAATCCCATCTATCATAGTATATTTGAAGAAAATTTCAAATACGGATTCCGTGGATAGCTAGTCATTACGAAAAGGTTGATAATATAACTTTTTGATGTTTCTTACCTTTCTTATTATAGTAACTTTGAAAAACCTTTTGATTACGTAATCCAAGATTTGAACATCAAAGCCCGAATTTTCGTTCCAAAAATACGATCTTATTTTCTACAAATAATATACTTCCTTTGAAGTAAATTTATTTGTTTTCGAATAATAAATAATTGATAAGGAAATATTACATTGTCAATTTGAAGAAAATCTGTACCTCTGCAATTGGGTCAAGAAGAGGTCAAGGTTTTCATTTGAGGCTTCACAATGAAGTGCTTGTGTTGGATGTACCCATATGTCCGCTGCCTTTCTTCGTGTGTAGGAGCATTCTAACGAAGATGAAAAATACAGTAATGTTCTTTTCATTTTCACACTAAAGAAGATTACTATTACAATTGATCTTTAGTCTTCTTTACATATATTTCTAAAATTACTCTCAATGTTTGCATACTCGAGATTCCCTTATTTTGAATGAAATGCATACGTTTTTCCAAAGCTATTTTTGTTATGTATAATACTAAAGACAAAAAAAAAAATCTTCTTTTGGTCTTTAAATATAAGACGTCATTATCGCGGTTTATATTTTAAGGTTCTACTTCAATCGTGGCCCTTGTTCCGGATTTTCCGGATTTGTTGAATTAAAGGATAGGTTTGTTTGCGAGGAAATCTGACAGGCTGCTCGAGCATGCGCGCGCAGCTTGCCGCCATCTTTGAATTGCATCCCACTCCCTTGCCACAGTGAGCAGCTAGCAGGACGGAGGTAACAGCTGTGAGCGCGAAACACTGCTAGACCCGGGTTGGAATTAACAAAAGAATCCTACATTAAAACCAGACGCACATCAATACAATTCACTACTTTAACTACAGTTAAATACGGGCAGTGTAAGTGTATAATGTATCAGTTACGAAATAGAATTCCAATTATCGATTTTCCTTCCTAGCTTGGTCGTAATGATATTTTCCGTAATTTTTTCATACAACTAATTAATGAAGCGTTTGCAGAGTGGTTTACACATCGTAAAGTACTAAGTAGAAGAAATCAATAAACGTGTTAAACGCTGGCACCCGTTCCCGTTGCGTGATGCGAATGTAAAAGGGACAGAGATAGAGAACGTGCTGTAGTTACATCGCTGAAAGCCATTTGAGCGATAAAATATAAATATTGACGTCCCCTCGTCGATTGACCACAGGAGCTAATAAAGGTATGTAGATATACAATCCTATAAATGCTTATAAACCGCTGTTATACTGTCTCTGTTATACCCGTGCAAGAACCAACTCTTCCCCTGATCGAACAGTCTTCATAAATATCATATTTGCTTTATATTTTATTTCAATTTTCATATAAAAATCATCGCGACCTTACCTATATTTCATAAGTAACTATTTACATGAAACAAAAAAAAAAAAAAATTTCATAATAAAATTCAACACAATAATTTGCAATAGAGTTTCAATTTAGAAGTAGTTCAAAAGTGTAATTAAAATGCGATATTTTAATAAAGCAATGAAAAAAATTGTACAGTGAAGTGTGTACACTTGAAAATGAAATTATAACGGGATAAAATATGTAGGGTAACAAGGTTTCGCTGGCAAAGAATTTTATTCGAGGCAGACGAGAGCAAGCTCGCTTACGTGGCGTACATTTCGGCTCGGATGCACAAACGTTGATATAACAACAGAGTATATGTATAATTCTTTGAAACAGTATAGGAATTTTTATTAATATTAGTCTTTCGTTTACTTTATTAGGTATGATGGAAATAATATATGTATTTGTAACGCTTTATTACGTTTTATTTAAGCAAAGTATATCATACATTTAAAGGTCACAAAATAAGAAAACACGGCCTATTTCTTTTGTGTTCCTTTGTAATACTTTAGCTGCTATAAAAACAGATGACAAATTAGATTTCTTTGTTTTCTATTTAGCTGATTCTCGGGTTTTATTCACTGAATTGAGTATAAAACGACTTGAGGTGAAGGTAAAAGCCTCATAAAAAATTCATAGATAACCTGTCATAACATCTTTGATTTTGCTTCGCTTTTGTTCGTTCCTTTGAAAATCAATAGGAATATTTTAGATATAGATATACAAAAAGTTAATAAATACTTTCTGAAATCATAATATAAATTTTGATCGAAAGTTTAGTTGGTTTTCACTAATTACACTTAACGAAAACGTTTGAAACACTTATGTACGAGTATATTTTGCAAAACTATTCAATGGCACTTAATTACGCGTAAGAATTAAGGGTTCGTTATGAAACGAATAGGGACATCTATACAATCTGTATGTTTAAATGTATCTTGAATAAATGTATCTTCTGTGAACTTTACGTCATTATGTCATGAACATAATGTTACAATGACATGCGTGGGATTTTTCATATCATTGTCAAACTTCTTCCATTTAGTTAATCAATCGGAATAATTCATGAGGCGATAAGCGAAAATATTCCCTACATTATTTAAAATAAACACCCTTTTCCAACATACGGTTAAAAAGATAACGCGAAATCAACCATGCAAGGATGTGGCTTTAGTCACCTTTATTACTGTGGAATAAGATATATTTTTGTTTGCTAATACTAGAATATTTAACCCATTATTCTATGTACTGTTAGTTTCTGTGACAAGCTAAGTACTGTAACTCGTTGCGCTTACAATTAGTTGATAACAGTCCTGCGTTACTTTTTGGCTGATTAACATGAATACAACTGCTTCCAATTCCGACACTCATGAAAATACAGAGGTATTTTCTATGCATACTCATATATTAGGAGATATATAAGTGGAATAGTATTATATTAAAAATATATCGTTGTAGATGGGCGGCGGTGGTGACATGAAATGGCAGAAGGATGCTGCGGATCAAAATTTCGATTACATGTTCAAATTGCTCATCATTGGCAACAGTTCTGTTGGAAAGACCAGGTACGTTGTTTTTACTATCAGTCAATAAATTACATACAAAGTAACATTAAGCAAGGTGAGAATTGAAATTGTTGTATTAAATCGCGTTCAATACAAAAATTTTAAATTTACGGGCGTTGAAGGAAAATAGAAATTTTATGTGATATGATATATGTACATTAAAACTTATATATGTATCTATAATATCATTGTTGAATGGAATTTTTATACTCTATTGTTTCTACATGTCTACAAATATACAAGTGGAAAGTATCATTTGATCATCTAAGATATTTTATTCCAATCTCCAAACCCAACGTCGTAATACGGTTACGTAGAAATAAATTGCGTTCTAAGATACATTCATGTTTTCAGTTTTCTGTTTCGGTACGCTGACGACTCCTTCACCTCAGCTTTCGTCTCGACCGTAGGGATTGACTTCAAGGTCAAGACGGTGTTCCGTCACGACAAACGAGTTAAACTTCAAATATGGGTGAGTTAGCCTACATACACTATATCGATTCATGTAACAAAAATCACATTTGAAAAGCTTTTATTAAACTTTCCTTGTTAGTATTGTAAGATGCTGTCGTGTTTAAAATATAGGACTAGAACAAAATACTTCAAGTTTATTGGACGAGAGTTACACTTATGTATACCTACATAAGTAAGTTTACGGTACGCATAAGGGAGTTACGTAATAATAACATTCCTAATTTTAAAGCGAAAGATATTTACATCGTTAATTTTCATGCTCTACGACGATCCATGTCGTCCCGTACCTAACTTCCGACTTCAGAATATCATTCAGTTCTAATAAAAAAACGTTTGTAAAATATTCGATTTAGAAGTATTTACTAAAATTTAATGATAAAAAAGAAACTACAAAATAAAAAAGTACATTTCATTCAGTTATTCAACTATACTTACGTCATTACACAATACACATAATACGATACACGTTTAGTCTATCGTCAGTTCAGTCTATAACCTTGACTACAGTTAAGGTGTACGCAGACGAGGAACTCTCGAAGGATATACAACAAGAGAATTATCAAAATCAGACCATTATTTTAAAATTCATGCGTAAACAAATGGTCATACATAACAAAATATACAATTAAACACATCGACTTGTGTTACCTTCTCCGTTTTATTGTTGGTTAAATATGTTCCCTTATTAAAGCTAACCACAATCTGAATACACAAAATTTAAGTACATTTATTCCGCGGAACAGTATGCTTCTGCAACTAATGTGCAATTTTGCGTCTTTTGACACGCAATGGCACTTTAATTTCATTAATTTTCAGTCAGTTCAAATTCTAGCTATGTACCCTAGGTGAATGAACGATATTTTTTGCTGTACCAAATTCAAATTTAAGATTTAGAATTGGTATTAGAATCTTTAAGCTTAACTCACAAAAAATATTTTTGTTTTTCACCCAGTTTGAAAAATGAAAGTTATAAGTTTAAAATTATCTGTGTGATGACAAAGGGAAGATCCTTCGTCATTGTTTTGGTACCTCTTGAAAGCCAGCGCCGTAGGCGAAAGGCGAAAGGCGATGGGCAAAAATCATACCTTTATGACTGTTTTTCTATTGATTGAACTGATATGAAAAGCAATGAATTAGCCTTAGTTTATTTTTTAATCAGAACCTATATGACAAAACTCACATTAAAATTGAAATGTTACTGATTTTACCGATAACACTTTAAAGAATATACAAAATTAGCATAATGTTATGTATGTTTATAATTTCAGGACACCGCAGGTCAAGAGCGTTACCGCACCATCACTACAGCGTACTACAGAGGTGCTATGGGATTCATCCTCATGTACGACATAACAAACGAAGAAAGCTTCAATAGCGTTCAAGATTGGTAAGTTAACTAAATTTGTGTTTAAATTCATCTCGAGCTCGGTGGTGAAGGAAAACATCGTGAGGAATCCTGCATGTGCCGGAAGAAATTCTGACACATGTATATCCAGCAATCCGCAGTGGAGCAGCGTAGTGGATTAAGCTCCATACCTTCTCCTTAATAGGAGAAGAGGCCTATGCCCAGCAGTGGGATATGTACAGGCTGTGTTACGTTAATGGTATTACACTTTAAAATATCTTTTATTATATAACTTATATGAAAAATATAACCACCCAATAACGTCGAGGTATAAAGTATACTTAAACTTTGACTGATCATTTTCAGGATCAAGTAACAATATATATCATATCTGCCTAAATATGTGGAAGGAGGCACCTGACTGACTTAACAAAGTATAGTTCAAAGGTCTAGAAACTTGAGGCTTAGATTTATGATATGAATAATTGAATATATTCTCTATAAAGTGAACTATAAAGGGACGGAAATTCTGTAGATTAAATGCCTTTGAAATCATCTTTTACTCGTGATATAAGCGCGTTTGGATATCAAGGTAAAATATTTGTACTAATTAGCTATACTAGAAGATTAATATATAGGTATCATTAAGGTACATCAAAAAAGAATGGTTTTCAATTTGACTCTTTTTTACCTACGGCACTTTATAAATATTCAACTTTTTATTGGTTAAAATAATATAATAAGGTCACAGAAATAATATTAAACTAATACATGTTTTTCTTTAAAATTATTGTTGATTTTGATTTTAAATCGCTTCAAATAAATTTTATAAAATTGAATATAGGCATATGGCATATGTAGGTAACCATTAATAATAATTGGAACAATATTGCGATATTAAAATTATGATTGAATTTTTAATGGCAATTAATTACTAGTGTACACTCAAACAGGTGCTCGTTTTCAGCGATACAGTGGTGCATTTAAATCTTTTAATTAGTCTTTTCAGAGCGGTTTGTCGACGAAACTCAGAGCATATGCGGGCTTGCATTATCGGTTTTTTGGATGCTTTTAAATAAAATTCACTAATTTTATTCAGTTGCCACACAGAATGAGTATGTTATAAACTCGAGTCTGATGAAATAATTTAAATAATTATGTATGTAGCAAAAATGTCTTTTCAAATGGTAATTTACGTACCTAAGTACTCTATTATTTTAAAACTTTTAAAACGTTAAAATTACTTTATCAATTGCTTTATTATTGACCCATAGTATAAAAAAATAAGTTCAAAAACTAAAACCCGACTATGCCGCTTTTCCGGCATACAATCGCAGTTCTCTTATAGGAAACAATCGAAAAGAAAAATACCACACGAAGAATTATGAAGATCTAATTATACTAGTAACCAAAGGATAAGGATGCATGATTTGCATACTGTCGTTCCAACACGAAATTAAAATAGATTCCTGCAAACGTACAAGGTTCACTTAGTTGTATCCGAATAACCCTCACAAAGAAATAGACATAAACATAATTTACTCAATTCAAATACTTAACCTCATAAAGCTGGAATGCATGAAAATACTTCAATTAGTTCGTTTTGTATTAATAAACACTGTTCCAGAGTGCGGTTCGTCGACATTCAGCGGAGCGTAGCTATGAGGGCGCGAGAACTGTGAACAACATTAATACGTTGAATAAACACCAAGTAACAATATACGTAGGTATATGTTGTATAACTATTATCCTTACTTATAGATTGTAAAATAATTTTATTTGTGTTATGTTTTGAGATAGCTCTTGGATTCTTAAAATCAGACTTTTAAGACGTATATTTTGTTCGAGCGGGAACGAGTAATCTATTCTTTTTAAGTGGAGACGTACTGTCAAATATTATAAACCTAATGAAAGACTTTTAACCATAGATAAAATTCTCAATTTTTACAATTACGTATGTTAAATATATAACAATTTGTATGTTTGTTCTGATTTCACATGTAACTGACTAACTGCTGAACCGATTGCATTGCAAGGCATGCAATTTGAACATGTAGTTTGGAGCCTAGATTAAGTAATGTTTTTAGAGGTTTTGGACGTCAGCGTTTTCTTAATTACAGCTAGAAAAGAGAGGTTTGGGCAAAACAAAGCTATTAATAATTCTATATGTAGATGTTAATTCACTGCATGACGTGTATCACACTGATATGACAATGCTATAACATAATAATCAGGCGCTCTGGTTTGTCAGCGGCTTTACAATTAATCTTGCTTTTATCACAGGGTCCTTTTTTGTTTTAATTTACGCTCGGAAAATCTTCTATAGATAGAGACCCAGCTGATCCCCTGCTGCCTGCTTATCCCGGCCACACCGACAGAACCAAGAACCAAGGCTTCCATCCTAACAAGGCCCTGCAATTAGGAAAACATTAGTCATTGCACAGTTATATCGTGATTATAATTATGTACATTACATAAAGTTACTACAAATTATTAATTCAGTTTATTTTATTTGCGCTTTATATTCTAAAAGGGTCGTAAATTGTATACCCCCGCCACATTAAAAGCGAACTGCTAATTATTCTAGTGAAACGACGTTTACAAAGACACTAATAAATATTATAGAAGAAACAAGTTATTTTCGTTTATTAATAAAAAATTCTTATCTTATTCCTAGTTTTTTACCGGACTTTTACTATGGTCTGCTTTATACTAGCCTAGGTATTGTTAAGTTACTGATTTTTATGCAGAGCGATTGCTGTCTGACCTCTGCAACCCAGTTTAATAAAAATGTTATTGAAAGAAAATATATATGATATATTTATGATTTACTTTAAATTATGTTCAAAATGAAACAAAAGAACATCTAAATACGTTTTAATTTTAACGAATTATTATACTGAAACTATAATGGATAGTAAAAGTCTATTAAAATAAGGGTCGACAATTAGAGTAATTTAAGATTTGAAATTTCAGCTTTTTGTACGTTTTAATGATTACAGTTTTGGGTTTGTTCACCTCTAACACTAATTATTATGAAATTATTTTAAGATTTAAAGCCTAAATTCGTAGACTATATTATAAATAAGTTGTTTCAGTTGTCTCCGTTTAAAATTGTATTTCTAACTATATAGCTATCGAATATCTTGAACATTTTTGAAAATTAGTCCAACTAGTATCTTAATTACGAAGCCTCTGGGGCGTTCAGCCCCTATTATCTTTTAATTGTAATACAATGTTTATATAGTTTAATGTCTAATATTAAGAGAATATCGTGGTGCTAAAAAACATGTCTGGGAGGCTGGGTGCTAAGAAACATACGCTTGGACGAAGACCTGTTGAACGCCCCAGGCACAGTATAACAAATTCTATACTGTAGTCCGACGGAGTCGTCTAAACAGACGTCGGACTATTACGTCGTCGTCGTCGACGTCGGTATCACTAGAGTGACGCCGTTCAGTCCGATCTACATATAGTTTAAGCTAGGAAATGGTTTTCACCACGCTATTTGGAATTCTGGCATTTCCACAACGCGTCGTAGTCGTTTTTAAATCACCCACGACGCGTCGTAGACACTTCACTGTGTCCACAACGCGTCGTGGACATTTCACTGTGTTCACAACGTGTTGTGAGCTATTTTTTCAGTCATTGAGCGATTTCGGTCTTTGAGCGTAACAGATACACATATTTGCCATGACCACGCGTCAAGGGCCATGTCTCTTCTGGCGTATTGGACTATTTGAAAAAAAATGAGTTCGAAAACTAAAATTTGATTTACTAACCCATCTGCACCCATTCAGCCACGCAGTACGAGTATGTATTCCCTTAAATGTATTCCTATAACTAGGCAAACTAATGGTGTAGGTACAGGTTGATGGCAAAAATGTATCATGTCTTTGCAGTGTTTTGCCTTTCATGTTCCATTTTAAAGTCATGGGATGAAAGTTTTTTTTTCTATACTTTATTTTCACATTCGCTATACTTCTTTAAGTTCTGCTAATTTAAAATTTCGGGATATCCCGTCCCGTCCTCGGTAAGTCTGAAGAGGTTCTGCAATGCAAAACCCCTGTTGGTTTTGTGGGACATGAATACTTACTGTAGTCTACGCCTTGTTTGTCACATGAGCTAGTAAATGTGAACGATGCTTAAATCTCATAATTGTTTAATAAGCTACAAGAAGGTCACAACGAAATACATACATACAAATGCAAAATACAAACACAAGTGCGAAAAACATTGCCCTCCTTCTAGGCCCCCCTGAAAAGTCCCCCGACTTGTAAATAACACATAAAGACTTGCTGTTATATAAGTTTGTTCTTGGTAATAATGTCCGAAACGGTAGGACCGATTTTGGCGGGACTTTCACTGGAAGACAACTGATGTTTTAAAAAATAATATAAGCTACTTTTTTTGTAAAGGGCAAATCCCCTAAAATTGTTGGACGCGGACGAAGTCGCGGACTAGCAACTATTCTATTATATTCAAAATATTTTAATATTCGCTTCTACATGTAATACACATAAATGCAATTAAGTACATAAACATTTGATTGACACCTTGAATAATTACAACCTTTATTAACTAGGACGATGTCAAGGCTGAGCTAGATTAGTGATTTAAGAGTATATTGCATTAAGTATAAGTAAAAAAATAAGTAGTTTAATTATACAAAATAAATGAAAAGGTTGAATCTTTAGGAATTCCATATACTAAATAGACGTTTTTTTTTTAATTTTTAGCAAGTATTTTTAACCTATCCGTATGTTTAAAAAAATACATTTCTTTGACAAATGCTGCAAAATCTTCTGTGACCTACGGCAATAAATTGAATTTGATGAGACTTCACTGAATAGATCTTTCAATTATATCGTTTAATTAAATCTGCATATTCTGGTTTCTGTATAAGTACGTAAAAGTAATAACAGAAGTACCTAATTTCTTAAGAGTTTCAGTGAATATTCAAAAAAATAATAAGAATCAATTACAAAATGTAATCTACCAAATTCTAAAGAAAATTAATCTAAGATTAAATAAAATCGTCTCTTTATTCTCTTTTATTCAAGTCTAGGTTAAATACAATAACGTTCGCCGAAAGACAATGTTTAGAAAATGGATATCTTGAACATAGAAGAGGAACTTGTATTGACTTTTATATTGTCTTACATTTCCCTTGTGTCTTGAAACCTTGTTTACTTGAGAATGGTGCATGGAGTAAGTAAATTGATAATTTTGCGTGTATATTTTTTTTGTTTGAGCACTTGAACATTCTTAAAGACATGTTCTAAATATTTGTTATCAAAATCTTTATTTATATTATGCAAAAATAATGCAATAATGAATTTGTTTGTTCTGTTCTGCTTTGATTGTTCTTTGATCCTTGATTGCCATAATAGTTTCTAGACTAAATGTTGGGATTTTATCGCAGAAGATAATAATCTTTTTCTAAGGGAATCGCCTTTTTCCTTACAGCGATAAGCGACATCCAGGTAAAAGTTATTATAATCGTATATTTATAATACAATATGCAGACGCAAATACAAAGTAGGTACTGTACAGACGAATAAGAACTCAGAATAAATACACAAAAATTATGTCTAATATCTATAATCAATTTAGTGATAAAGAAATATCGTGTATTTTATTTAATTAAGTAAAAGCCATATTACTTTTTATCGCATGAATCTGTTAACATTTTGGCCATAAACATAATTCAAACGGTGTAGCGCGCTGCCAATTATTTGAAAACTGGATTTTCACGCCACACACTGACTAAACTAAACAGCTTTATCGTCTTTACAATCTTTTTGATAACTCGGTACATATTATGTTTATTGTATATGTTATTTATGTTCTTTTATTTTCATTTGGGAAACATTGTTTACGACTAAATGGAATTATTATTATAAAGAGGTCTTTAAGCTGTGAGTCAGCGAGCACGCGTGGCCAGCGAATGTAGAGCCGTGCGCAGAATAACCAATGACGATAAACTTCGGTGACGACATCTCGTTAATCTAGACTTAAATCTTCTCCCCTGTTTGCTTTCCATCAATTACTGTTTACGATTTTTATCTCATATTCTTTCCTTAGCAGTAACAGATATGTAAGTTGGATCACAATTATTGGTGTAACTAAAAGATCGATCAATTTACCTATTGAAATAAATTGATAAAATTTACACGCTTCTTAGTAATTTTTATAAACTAATTAGGTATATAATAATTTAAGATGTTTTTCCGAAATTTAAATTGCACTAAAATCTTTATCTTCCTTATCGTATGATACCAACGTTACATTCCTTATTCAATTATTGCCTGCTTAAAAATACAAAGGATAAATTGAATTAATTGATTCAATTCAATATTATTGCCAATTTGTCCTCAATGCGGTGCAAAGGTCAATTTACAATCACTATACCTACGTGAGAAAGAACGGATGACTTAACTTGAATATTTAAATACTTACAAATAACAAAACACACTCGTTGAATTGAGAAAAACATTTATTTAATCAATACATGTTTAAGTATGGGGAGGCCTATGTCCAGCAGTGGACTGCGATTGGCAGACGACGACGACGATGTTTAAGTAAATTATCGAACAATCAAACTTTTAAAAGAGAACATATTCTTTCATGAATACCATCTAGATAATTTAAAAGTATAAAGGTATAAAAGTAGATGTGAAAACGTTTCTATAATTATGTAGCACTTGATCGCTTCTACAATGATAAAAAGTCTTATTGGATTTCGAAGTGGTAATAGTGTAAATAAGACAATTTATTGTAATAACGATTATTTGGAGCGTGTCACGTCTCAAATGATGCGTGTCGAAGGCGAACGTATTGATAGTTTTTGCGCGGCCGGCGCGGGCGTCTGCGGCGGCGCGGGCGCGGCGGAGCGCGACACCACGGCCCAAGGTCATCTGCCGCTCTTGTCTGCTGCGTTTTCCGCTTTATTATTTAATGGCCTCGTCACCAAACACTTTTTATCTTCTGGACTATCGGTTCCCTCCTTCCATTACTTCGCCGGCTATAAGCTCGAACACGGACAACAAAAGCGGACAGATCTTTACCAATTTAGTTTTTGTGGATACAAAATAAACTATTTTCAAATCGATTGTGCTACGGTGTACGACGTAAATGAGATTTTAAATATAATGCTTCCTTGTCGTACCCGTAGAAGTCTTTAAATGCAAGTCACGTTTACGTTTTAATATCTTATTTAAAATCGACACGATTATTTTTTTGTTTGATAACAAAAATGACAATAATGTCAAATTAATCGTGCAGGTCATTTCAAAAGAACTATTCAAAAGATAAAATTATAAAACTTAGTCATTTTCCTCGTAAAGCTAAAGTTAGGTACTTACTAATTAATTCGAATTATTAGCTAAATGTACTTTTCAAATATAGTGTTAATATACGTTGGTATATAAATTGAATAAGTGGGACAGTCATAATCAACGTCGATACAAATGTCACGTTATAAAGTTCAATCGTGTGTGGGCAACGGCAGCGAGGGAAAGGTGCGGTTGAATGTGGTAATACTAGGTATTCATTTACCAGCATACTTAGACGTTTTGTAATATTATTTAGTAACAATGTCTTTACAAAAAATCTGTTACAATTACTTTTAGATACCTACCGATATTGCTAAACAATTCGTAAGATCTTGCTCGCGCTTTGCATTCTAATTGTCTTGATAGCTCAGCGGTGAGAGCGCCCTCCGAGACGGTGGGAGGCCCAGGTTCGATTCCCGGTCAAGATCTTGGATGCGAAGAGGCGACAAGACTGACCTATTTACGATTATTGCATCTAACCGCACTCTTCGCAACCTTAAATTCATAGTGTAAATTTTCTGTATTGCAACTTGATCGAATCGTCGATCACAAAGGCTCAGCCCGACTGTTTTCTCCCCCTTCACACCACCCTCGCACCCGACCGCTTTCACGAGATTCTTATTTAGATTCGCTTCCGTCTGATTGCTCTTGGTAATCTTTTCACTGGGTTATTGAATGTCTTCCCCGTGCGTGTCGAGCATCTAAGGAGCCAGCCAGCGGCGCCGTAGACGTGAAAAGAATCAGGCGCCGATATCCTTTGACGCCACCGTTCCCAGTTGCTTGTTTAATGCTCGAAATAAAACGATGTCCATTTGCTTTGAGTTCGTTTAGTTATGTGCTCGGCAGGATTACATTTCCGATCCGATTCGCTTACTTCTTTTTGAATGCCAGCGCATATAAGATGCCGAATAAGACATGCGAATTTCAAAAGCTCCTTAGAGTACTTACTACACGAAACGCTCACATTACGTAAACATAGAAATCTAGAGTGATTAAATTTAAGTAATACGTATGTTCATTATAATAAGATAACTGTTTTACTGATCGTTTTAATTGTATATCAAAATGATGCGATTTTTCATATTTAATTTGAATAATGTAGCAGAACTCTAAAGTTTATTTATTACGAAAGGCCGGTAGTTATGAATGTCATATCTATAATTTTGAAAAAATGTATATCAAAATTACATTATAATTCTTTTAGATTTAGTAGTCAAACTTATATAAGTATCAGATTAATATCACCAAACGAAATTTACATATGCCTATTTAAAATGACATCAGCGTAGTGTGTACATGAATGGCATTTTAATGGTCTTGTTCAATAAAAAGGCGTGCACGCTGTCGTACTAACGCCACTGCAGCTCTACCAAACATAAAATTTGAGGATTATGCACGATGAGGAGCGCGACGTTGCGTTGCCGCACACCGAGCTATTTTCAACTGGGTTATGCTTTAAATAGCGCATTACGATAGTATTTGGTTTCACGAGTTTTTCCCTGTTACCGGCCCCAGACAGTTACGTTCCTCTTCACGGCGCCCACACAAAGAATGTTTCCACCTCAAACATTCATCGGTCTGTTCGCTCATCTCGGACGTTTCATAATTTTTCTCGCAATAGCCGCAGCCTCGATTTTTAATGTCCAGTTTATATTTTATGTAACTATTAATTTTTGGCTGCAAGTAACGATGTCGCCAGCATTTACGTCCGCGTCTGGCTGGCGTTATTATTGGGACGACACCTGTTTAAATCGCGCACACCATGTCCTCGTAAATACACCTCATCAACCACTATCCATCATAAAAACACTGATCATTCTATCCAGTTCTACTCGTCTATTTGTATGTTATACCCTTGAAGACATTAAATAAAACACTGATTAAATAATTATAAGGGAAATAATCATAACTGTCTTTATAAGTTATTGTTTGTACTAGTTGTCGTCAGTAAAACTCTGAGAATT
>DVRM01000026.1:0-15519 GCA_018232405.1 Junonia genoveva | reverse complement strand
CACTGCTGATAAGCTACTAAGAATTTCATTGCAGGGGTTTTATTTTAGTGAGTGCAATATCACATAACCCGACATCCCCCCAGGAGTCGGGTAAGTCAATAAAAAAAGAATCAACAAAATTGGACGAGTAATTTAGGAGATATAAGTGGACAAACATACAAATATACAAATATGCATACATTTATGTTTGGCACACGTGTTTAGAAGCTGACAATACTACATACATACACATCGTATTGACAATCTTCTTCTTTTTGAAGTCGATTAAAAACTACGTAAGTTTGTATCTCTTTTAACCAAAATAATGTGAACGGATGGCTATAAACTTTGGCTCAATTTAAGTTAGTATGTAGTAACTTATATTGAGCCAAAGTTTATATCCATCCGTTTAAAAAAAAAAAACAGAACATTAATTTCATAATAATAATTATAGTTATTTCATAGATGGGCCTTGGTTAATACATAATTTGTCCATCGCAGATCCGCGAAAAACAAATATGATTATTATTTGTTAAAAGACTCTCACAATTTATTTTACAGATAATAGTTAGGTATGCAAGCACTTATATAAATTCGGATTAATGTCTCGCGTGCACAACGAACTGTTGTTCGCAGAGAACATAAATACCCCAATGATCATGCCGACAGGATTTTATCCTCGGAAATTTAATTCAAATTCAGGATCAATTGTTATTCGATACCATACGTTCCAACATATTTTAGGACGGACAGTAAATCTAGTATTTATTATATTTCATTTTCACTATTTTGCCCGTTAATAGACTTTTTCACTTACCTCCGTAGATTTACTAGATGTCTTCTAAAGATATGTCCGCCTTTGCACACAAATCTACTATGTATCCAACTTTATGTAATATTTAGATGCAATAAAGAGTAGATGTAAGTATATATAAAGTCCTTGCTTGTCCCGTCCCTTGTGTGCGCGTATCATAAAGTAAATAATACAATTAAATTAAGCTCGAAAAAATTAGCAACAGATACAATAAAACGGCTTTTGTGTGACATGGTTCTTTTGTAATGTTTTAACTTTCCACACAAAATTTCAGATGACACAGTTTGAATATAAAATTTGACGCTGTAATGTTCATCCGCCGAGATCTGGAAATCACTAGGAAAGCTACTAAAGTATTCACACAAAAAAACTGGTAATGAGGGTCGCTAATCCATGTTTTATAGTATTAGGGATGTACTATAGACGAAATGATATTCGCGGTATTAAGACTTCAAAATATTTTGTGGTATAATTTTACGCTTGTGCTAATTTATTTGCAACATATATTTTGAAGGTCAATATTGGTAAATTTTCGGAAAAGGTGGGTGTAGTTAACTTTTTATAGTAAATACATATTACCTTTATATTTAAACGAATTAATAAATATCATAAAGTAACTGCTTTCATAGATATTAGTTTTTCATGGCGCTGTATCGACTCTACTCTATTTGTGAACTAAGGATAACTTATGTAAAAATTTTAAACAGTTTCGTTAATGATCTTTTAAATGCTTTTTACTTTTTTTAATTTATCGTTTAATTTTATAAATATTTAAGTTGTAAACATGTTTACCAAGATTATTATTTCTATGAAATATACTATTTTTATTCTACCATATCACGATCGATGGTTTACGTTTTTGAATATTTTTTTCTTAATGGTCACAATTTCCCGCTAGTATGGAAACAAGAGATACAGTTTTTCCGAAAGCAATAAAAGTGGGGTTACATAGCGACGTCCGGTCGGGAGCCTTGCCAGACTACCAACCCTTGTGCGAAGTACGGTGGCCGAAATAACCCACCAAAATAGACCTTATCTTCAAGGCCGTAAGAACTCCAAACTCTCATAGAAAGATTGTACCAAAGCAGTGCGAGTAAAATGGTAGTCGTTCGGACTTGGCAAGCTGTTTCGTTTTAAAGCATTTTTAAGGTTATTTCGATGACATATATATTTCTGTGAAAGAGAAAACTTGAACGGTGATAAAAATGTCGATGTTGAAAATATTTTATTTTAATAGTGCTTCAAGACAATAAATTTTAGACCCTTAAATTATAATCTTGAAAAACATCAGCACATTCTGTAAATCGACTTTCCAGTACTATTTTTTGTAAATCCTATAATCTAACTACATACTTTAAATACGTGACAGATCATTTCCACCGAAATATATTTGACCATACTTTTCAATAAGCAATGTAGGGTTAACCCAACACTTAAACCAAATAAATGCACCAGCAAAGCAACATCTCTCGAAGGAAATTAGATTGTAAAATTTAATAAAATAAGGGATCATGTAATATGTACATTTGACCGCATTCTAGCTCGCCCGCTACGCCCATAGCGGACATTATTTTGACAAACGACCCCGCCCGCTAGATATTTGCGGTCAATGCAGCGAGGCACATATCTAAAATACACTTTTAAATATCGCTTTATGTTGATAAAGTGCTGAGGTTTCTGGCTTTCTTGGCATGCGTGCGCTATTACTGCTTAACGTTCTCGTGTGACTCTTCGCTAGATAATTTAATGTTTTCGTCTGTGTGCAGCCTTAATGAAGTACCTAATAGTTGTAGATATACCAACAAATTTATTTAACGAACGATCGTCTTTTTTGAAAAGTATATTTTATTCTGTATCCAATAACTTTCTTGTAAGTAGAAATTAAAATATCGTAAACTTTATGTCGAATACTAAAAGTACAGTACAAGCATAAACAAAACGATCGACCAATAGCAGACGCAATTTTTATTTTATGACCGATACACTAAAACGATCGATCTGTGAAATAACCTACGAAACAGTCCACTTACTCACTCATTTATATGTTAATGTAAATGGCATCAGATTCGCTCAGATTCATATAAAGATATGTTTCGCCAGATATCATTTTCACTGCCTTATTACTTTCCAATTTGTCTTGAACATTGGTTATTGCCTCATTTATAGCTACCCCTCTATCTATATTAACTTCGATTCATCGACTCATGTATGTAAATTGATGGATTACGATATACAGACTTAACGAGACCCGATCGAAACAACTTTCTATCCGTCTAAATTGTTAGTCGTAAGATAGAAAAACTAAAATACTAAAATACCTTTACGTCTCAAGTAGATTCCAGAGTCGAAAAATCTTGACTTACTCCTTGATGATAAATCCATTTTCTTCAAAACTTCACTTTAAGTTCACTCAAACAAGTCGCAGTCGAAGCAGTTCGCAAGTAAATTCGAAACTAAACTTAGAATCTTATAAGTCCGGACGACCACTGGGCACTCACTTCGAGTTTCCTTGAAGTCGTAAAGCATGTGTTCATCTTCGCAGATGAACACAGACTGACTGGCTAGCTGAAATGATTCGAGTCCCAAAACGTTATTAAAAAATCCCCCAGACCGCCAGGTAAAAAAAACCCGTATCAAAACCGCCGTTTCCTAGTGACCCCGATCGCTCTTCCATCCCTTTGTTGGGCTCCTTTTATTTATAATAGTATATTTTTTTCACACACGCCACCCCTAATAACGTGTGAGCAGAAATATGCGTAATCGTCCGCTGCACCCAGAGCGAGAGACCACGACGAAAGTGCCATAAAGAAAAAATACAACTGTCCCCCATTTGAATAGCAAAAAGTGCATGTCACTGCGAAAATGGTATTAGTGAATGAATATCATTCGGGATCTAAATGGATGGTTGACTTGTAATTGTCCCGCGTTATATTTAGCATGAATTATTGGTTCGATTTGGTTTTTGTGTGTACTGACCTAACTTTTGTATCTTTTGATTTTGTTCGAAATTCATGCTCTTCGATAAAGAATCACAAAATCCGCTTCTTTTTATTTATGAAACTAGTTTTAGCCTTATTAGGATCAAATCTTACTGCATATTATGTTTGTTACTAACTATAAATAATTAATTTTCATTTTCGATTATGATTTTTCCCGAGATTGTCCTCATCGTCGTAATGAAATTATGATAACCGAATCGTGATCAAACGTGATCGCAGTGACCCCCAGCAGTACGAGCAGAATGTTTGCTGTTTCTAGGTAAACAAACACGGAAGATTGACGTTGAGTGTACATCTGGTAGGCACAAATAATGGGGGAATGTGATAAACAATACAATAATTCAATTTTCCTTCGGCCGCGACAAATTGCGTGTGATGTTTGATTACGCAATGTGCGAATAATTTTTGGTATATTTACTCTCAAAGCTAATAAAGTTGTAAATTTTTATGGTATGATTTGATTTTTGTTGCACACACGTCGTTAAGAAACCAACCAAAATTATTAGGTTTACAAAATATGAATACTAAAATAGAAGAATAGTAAATGTATTTTTGTCATAATTTAGGTTATTGTGATCCTATAAAGTTTTCATTATTTCCTTTTAAGGTACTGAAAAAAAAACTTTTAATTGGTTTTAACGTTTTTCAAATTGAAATCCTTTTTTTTTTCAACTGCTTATTTTTTTTATTTTACACTACCTTGCAATATTTTAGACTTTTTACAATAGATGGCGAGAGTGTCACATTAACACAACCGAAGCTACAGAAAAACCTACTTCAGCAAATTAATTATATGCAAATCTAAGTAAACTTTTTTTGATAAATTTAAGGGTATCAAAATCAATATATCAGGTCACCGGATATTTCATAGTCACCACCAAAACATCCATAAAATCGGGAAGAACAAAAAACGATACAGTTACTCCAGCCCGAGTTACCTGGTCGTGTGAAAACCGAACAGGTGGCTGTGACGGTAATTATGGAATCTGCGCAGGAGTGGACTCGTGGACTCACATGTATGGTAGCTTTACGTGGATGCGGTAGAGATATTCTTGTTTTGATTTTTTTAATTGTTGTTGTTTTTAGGACGATAATGACATTTGATAACATGATTAGTTGATTACAAAATAATGATAGATAAACTTAATAAGGGTAACTACGTATCAACATTTGAATCCAGTATTTTAGATTCAATATCAACATTAACTATGAGTACATACCTAATGTACTTTTAATGCTGAATAGTAATAAAAGGTAATGTTATGTATAATTAGCATCGCGGCAATATAAAATTTTTAAAATGTTTAATTACAATCTAGGGACAATTTTTGCACGATTCATATCTAACTATCTAATCAAAAAATTTCCATTCATAATTTAATTGACATAACCATATCGAACCTAAAACGGAAGCACCTTGCAACATCAAAAATCACCTATTCTCAAAATCTGGTCAAGGAAGCCATTGTGGACAATGCACGTCCCATTGTGAGTATTGACGAAATTCCAAAGGGTTGGATGTCATCTAATGGTAGAAAAAAATCTTAGACAGCGTGAGAGAAAATCGAAAGGACACTCGGCCAATTTTTTTTTGTACTGGAATCGTTTTGAACCAATTCCGATATCGGATATTTTTGTTTTAAAGGTAGAGACATGCGGTAATTTATTTGTTGCTATTATAACTACTGATGATTGAAATGGTAAATGACAAAATTATGCAAAATTGATAAAGTAAGCCATAAAACTATTTATACAAATACAACCGTTAGAAGCGATGTGATATTAAAAAAATAGCATTCATTTCTGAACAACCCTTGATCTCAAAATATACATATAATTTTTTTACTAAACTATCCTCGCAACATTTTATTGCGAATCAAAATTTCAATAAAACCGCGTCCATTTTTTTCGTCAATGTTTTGTTTATTGTTTTAGATAAAAATGTTTTCGATGTTTTTTATAAGTGTCGTAGAGCAACAGTAGTGTTCGTCGAAACCAATTAACTGCCAGTTAATCTGTAGAGATTAAATCACATTGTGTTAATAGTTAACACGTAAACATAGAGTTTGAAATTTATAGATATGGCACGTGTTACCATTTTTTAAAACATCGATTAACAACAATATTGTTTTTTATGTTTTGATGTTGTGTAGACTGGAGAATCAATGACTAATGCGAGGTTGTATAAAATCAATGTTTTTGAAATATGTAAATTTTTTTAATTAAGGTTATAAATACTATTAAAAGTCGTATTTGAATAAAATTTGAATTTAGAAAAACAGTACAAAAAAACATAGATCCTTTTGAAATCGTTAAGAAGATCCCGTTTTCGTGGTATGTACTAAATACTAAGTACCTATACCTCTGACATTAACCTAGCCGTGCACAATGGGGAATATACTCCTAATCCAAGTCTAATCGTTTCTTACTGACGTTTGAACTATAGTAGACAATGGGCCGCGGCTCGCACGGGTCACTCGGCGGTTATCTGTTGATCGGAAGAAACCGATCTTTGCGGCCGCCATCAAATTTATTGTGCTCGTCTTTGCTTAGATACACTGCAGTAGCTAATATGAACCTTACTTTGTAGGATATAAAGTCCATTATTCAATAAATAGAAATTTAGTGGAGCAAAACTTAGAATATTGCACTTGCATGTCTTGTGGTTGCGAGTGTTATGTACTGTCGAATGTGATATTAGGGTTTTGAGTTACAATGATTTTCTGTAATTATTGAATTATTGTAAATTAGAAAGCAGTTCTTATTCATAAATAACAACAATCACACTTTACATTAGTTAAATATATATTTTTAATTAATCAATTAATGTACTTTCTTTTAAACCTTACAATTCTAAATTTAAAAATATGAAAAAAATACAAAGTACATAACAATGTTCAGCCGCCGCATAAAGGAACTAATTAATCATAGCGCTCTCTACGCTTTTACATTTATGGCGGATTGCAAAAAAAAAAAATCACGCTTTGTTTACAGTGAGCGTACACAATTCACATGACCTCAATTAAGCAGTCATCATTCAAACGGATGTAAGTGCATAATCTCAGCTCAGGTCATCGCGTTAACAAGGCGAGCGGTCACGAACTGCCCGGTATGGGAAAGCTCCCAGAGTTGTATGCAGATACGTTATACACATCAGCCGTTCGTCCGGAAATGCAATCGCTGTGACACCTCGGCGCGCGTTGGCGTGTCTATACCGTTTCGTGATCTATATTGTTGGGTTGGGCTGGTACAATCGATTGCTAATTTCTTTATGTTAAACATTTTAAGTTTTATTTTTCATATTGTACCATAATAAAAATTATAATTATACATATGTTTTTAATTATGTGTATGTCTTTAGCGTAAATGTAATGGTATTCTTCTACACTACAACAGTCTTAAATACCTATTCGTATACCTAAACTACGTTTATGCGTGATTTATCCGCCATAAGTTGATTATGGTATTCACTAACAAACTGACAATATAAATCGAAATAAAATAGACACAAGAGTGTACAATATTGCACAGTTGTAAAGCTTATTGAATTCTCACTAAACAGCATATTTAGTTAAAGGAAAGGGCAGGCTATTATAAATCTAGCAAAACGCCTACAAACTCTCCGACACAATGCAATACACAATATAAATCATAAACGAACATCGCTATCTTTTAATCCTTCGACTATCTTACGATTTTTAACACCCACTTAATCTCTTTACACGAAACAATAAGCCCTTTGATACTTTGAAACGTATCTGATATAATATTAAATGTATGCGTCTATTTAAGTGATTCTAATTGTTCTATACTCTATAGAAATATGTTTACAACCTTATTACTTAAATAGTAGATACAGTTTGACTAAGTATGAAAATTAAAGAAGTGGTAGTGCATTTATTGTTTAAAATAATTTCTTCATGTGTGTAGAAAAGCACGCATTCCCATTCCTAATAGCGGACAGGATAAATATTAGCAAAAAAGCCACGGACTGGTTGTAATTCAATACATTACGACTGGGCTCTATTAAATGCCGCGTTTGTCCGTCATGACGTGTAGGCATTTAAAAAAATTAAATCGAAGTTTAGCCGAATCAAAGGCGGTTGGACAATGGTCATGGAAGAGACGGGATAAAGGATCAGGTAGAATTCGATACACTGCAATTTTCGTGTCAATCAAGCTATACTCGATCTAAGATTTTATAGAAATGAAATATTTTTGTGATGTAGTGTTTTTGTAAACATTGACTTGCTTGCAGTTTTGTCGAGTATATGAATTTGGAGATATGATCTAGTACGTAAGTTGGAGATATGATAAGTAAAATATGAAAAATATGAATTTTTATCTTATTTCATTACTTGTGTTTTATTCAAATCGATACGTGTTCTGAAAATGATGCTCAAGAAGTTATGACTGACTATAAGTACTAATTTAATTGCTCTTAAAGATATCTATGAATCATGTTTAGTCATAAACATGCCTCTAAATGTTGTTAGTTAATAACATTATTCACAGTAGAATATTCGTACCATCATACATCTAAAAAATACTAATATGTTTCTCAAAACATCCATTGAAAAAACGTACACCAACAATAAAAGAAAGTGACACTCCTAAACCCTTTTCCACAAGAATCGATGAAAGGATTTCTATAATATAGTATACAATAGTTATTTTGCCTAACTCTATGGAAACCGACCCCATTCGGTATTGTTACAATATTATCGATATTCGACCATGTGGGTGCGAAGTTCTGAGCCTGTTTTGGAAAAAAAAATCTCTTTGACCAATTGTTTGTCAAAGGCAGGATTTTTTGTGGAGGTGTTTATCGAAGGTTGACCATGGGAAAATATTAGAGGTTCAGGTGCCTCTATCGAATTCGGGACCATTGTCAACCTGTATGCGAATTCGATAAAATCTTTCCACCTTTTGTTTGGGCATCAATTTTATACTATACGTCATAATTGTTACTCTTTTGTTTATTTAAGTAATATTTTCATCGAAATTTGCTGAGCGAAGAGTATGCTGAGATACTAATCTCAGATCTTTCATAATACCTGAACCTTTGTAAAGCCGAAAATCCAACACCTACCAAAGTTTAAATCGCCGGCGTTCAACCGTCGACACTAACAAATTGGTATCAAAGCCTGACAAAGATGGACTCTTGAGAAACTGTCCACCCACTCGCCGTCTATTGATCGCGGCTTACAATAAATTAATTCTTGTTATGAACATTTTTTATCCCATTGTGTTTAGTGGAGTATTTATTTTACTAGACGTAATAGAGCCTAATGGGCGGACATTGGTCAAAGGAAATTTGGTTCACAATGAAGACTGAATTGAATTTCTTTATGAATAGACGCTCCACGAAGTTCGTTGTTTTATTTGTCTCGCTATTAAAACGGCTTTAGAACGTTTTAGATCCGAACGAATAATTTAATTATACGATATTTAAGATATTTTATATATACGGACGAAAAGAAAAAAATTAACCACAATAAGTATAAGTCTATTGTGATCGAATCGCATTAGCGACAATAAACATCAATAAACAACAAAGATTACTGGCACTCGATAAGTTTATTTCAAACATAATAATCTCCCTTTACATCTCTCTTTACAGATTATGTTTACCTCAACACCTTGAACACAAAAAAAAACGATGTTCGGCTACTGTTTCCATTGTTTGTAATGCGACTTGTATTGTTGAAAAATATAATCCTTTTGTCCAATCTCTTCTCCCAGAAAGGATTGTTTGCTTTGCATCTTCAAAAAGAAAGCTGAACGATGTCCTCCGAACAATTGCACGTCCCGTACTAATTTTAAAAACCGTACCACCGCTTTAAATACCTCCAACGTCGAACCATTTAATAGGGGCGGACTAATAAATCCAATTTAAATATCGCCTGGACCTCCGCTGATATAACATATGTTAATCCATACGTCTTTATCGTAAGAATCGCAAAAACGCCGATCGACGCGGACATCTAAAAAGACATAAAAAACGAACCCGGTCCAGTTGGTAACTCAGGACGGGTGGCCGCCGTCCGCCGCACCATTATTCTAAATACTAAATTAACTTTATTCCCATAATTTAAATATCAACTGCTTGTACTCATCTGAATAAATTATCCGAATGCAAGGTAAGGGAGGTCTTTCTCTATTTTTATGCTTCTCTAATGGACGAATGATGTCAATTGGCGAAGTTATACGTTCGTTTGACGAATTCAATTTATTGGAATCGGTCGCAGTTTCCACTCGTTGAGGCTGTTTCTTTCTCACGATTGCAATGATAATTATGCAGGGCGTGCCAGCGGAATGGACATTTAGTAATTATGAAAATGTTTTGTTGGATCGTAATTTACTACTAATTCCGATAATTGTGTTAGTTTGATAAGAAGCTATCGATTAATATCTCTTAATAAAGGTCAATAATTACGAAAGGTTATCCAAGTTTTTTGGTTGATTAGTTACATGCAATTCTGTTATTTTAGTTTATTACAGGTTTAAGGTACTTTTGATAATCTTTATTATATCTTTATTTATTGTAAGTTATGTATTGAATAACATATTACAGTTATTAAAGTAGAAAGTTAAATTAGATTCAAAGTATTAAGACTATTGTTGCGACTATAATTCTTGGACAAGGATCAAGATTGAGTGTTCCGCTTGCAAATGCGATGCTTCGATATTCGCTTAATGAAGACATATTGAATCGCTAAGCGGCGAAAGACAAGATATAGGCAATGTTTTAAATTGACATCGGCCCTTTTATGTACCATCCGCTCATTTTCGTACAAAAAATAAACAATTGAAAACAAAACAAACCATAAAATGAAGCAAGAGCAATTTAGAAATAAAATCTAAGATAATAGCGAGGTCGAACATCGATTAGAAGGAGATTTTTTATAACAACGAACGGTAATGAAACGATTGAAAATAATATCAATTAAAAAGTTATCAAGGGGACGAAAACCCGTGTCAATTAGTTGTATACGTTCGCTCGAAAACAAATCGGTGCGCGAGTTAATATTTTATTTAGAGCCGGAGTGGAAGCGCGGGCAAAGTTAACTTGGATTTTTAAAACTTTTCAAAAGTTCGCCCGACGTTTCCCTCTGGCCGTCTAGCCTCGCACCTGATAAAGTAATTTGACGATTCCCCAATTCACACTTTTGAGGAGGGCCTAAAAACCAAAAAGGTTCGAGACAGTTTCAGTTCCGTAATTGAGATTGTGTTAAAACTTTTCGGCGGCGTACATTTTTAATCTGTGACCGCTGTCTCTCATGCTGTAAGTGTAATTAAAGCAACAGTTATCAACGCTCTAGCCGTCAATTAGTCGCGATTAATAAGTTTGAATTAAAGTAAAAATATCGTTAGAGAATCGAATCGCGCGTACACGCTATTACAAAGGGGGCTACCATTGTTACGTATAACAAAACACGAGTACCTCAGACCTCTTACGTTAAAAATAAGAACAAACGTGTCATCGACGAAATGACGCGTGTCGACCAATCGGGCGCGAAGGCCGCAGACGTCGATGACGTCACGCTGCCACCGACCAATCGCATTGCCCTGTCGCCTCCGGTCAACTTGCACTAATTGCCCATGTGTGCGATAACACTAGGCCCGAGAAGAATCAGTGCGCTTAAGTGCGCACACGCATGCGTTGGACGATTGCTTACTTCCATACAGTTTTAATAGCGTTTAATGGTTGTAAATTATATTTGGTAATACATTAATACATGTGTTCTCAAAGTTTCCGTTGTTTGAGCGTTATCTCTTAAATTAAATTAAATCTCGATTACAACTGTAATTTGATGGAAATTACCATAATTCTCAGCGGTCCCGTCATAACAATTCCAAATATGTCATGATACGTGATAATATATTTAATTTAGAAATTAAATATACTAATATATTTCATTAAGAAATACGAATGTATTTCATTTAGAAAAAAATAAATCATTAATAATAACAAAAGTGATAGATAGAGTCGTTTGCAAAACTACTGATACCCAAAAAAAATTTTGAGGAAAACATTTTCCCTTGGCTATAAGGGTTATAAAAACAGTTTTTCTTCATCCTCGGACGATGAGTGACCACAGTGTCAGCAAATATTGACACTGGGGTATTGAGTAGCGTCTGAATAGACTCGCAACATGTCTATACATGATGATTTATATTGCAAATGAGATATTTTACGGATATTTTTGTTGGTTTTTTGCATAGTGAGAGTTTTGGTGGTTGATAGAAAATGTAGAGCAAAGTTGTAGAGTAAATTGTTTGATGTTTGAAACATTTTAGAAATATTGTTTTTTGCTCTACAATTAAAAAAATAGTTTTAAGTGCATGGGCATTTTTTTCTTCAGATTAACTTTTTATATCTTAACGCATGCAGCAATTTTACCGCTTTTTGTTTTTACTTGTACTTAGCGGATTTGAAATATACATCGCAGATTCATACATGGTGATAAGTAATTTTTGATGTTTTTTGTCAATATTTATTGGCATATTAGTACCTAATATTTAGCTTACCTTGCGCGATGCGTACAGCTGGCATCTTGATTCTCATCTTGATTTGGTCACCTATTTTTAGATCTTCAACAACTTCTTTTATCCTCGGAAATCTTTATCTTAATATCTTGCTATCAGCGTGTTAGCGCACTTCACATGTGCCGCCGTCGGTCCGGCGACTTATCGTCCTGTTCTCAAACGTTTTCGATAAGGAAGGTCGAGATGTCACACTAATCCTCAATGAAAGTCCGACGGCATTTAACAAAAACTATCATTTTAGTCATCTCTCTAATTTCTTCATCGTGACTATTTTCAATGAAAACTTTTTACGTGTCTTACTTTTTCCTTTTCATGCTGCGACGAGTCAGTTCACAGTTCCCGATATTTACTCGCAAAATTCGTGTGGTCATATGGTCTTATCAACACTTGAATGAACGTCTCAGTGCCCTATCTAATCTACTCGCGAACTGGCGATCTTGCAATTCGGGAAAATAAACATACGTGAACACTTCCGTTTAGTTTATTCGGTTAAAATTTTCTCACTCAATCGTTTTTCACCACTGTCTCTAAAAAAGTATATTTCGAAAACTATAATAAAGTCCAAATTTAAAGTCTGTATCTGATAAAATTAGCAAAACTAAAATCAAACGAGATAATATTATTACAGCGTAGATTGTATATTGTTTGCGATCTCGCGATGTAGTACGTGTGCGGAGCGGTGCGAGGCAGGTGCGCGGCCGGCCGCCCGCTCTCGCCCGATGTCCGAGAACGTCTGTCCTGTGTCCCTTTGCGCGAGGGCTCCGTCCTCGTGTCCACGAGTCGCGCCGTCTCGCTCGGCCGGCCGACGGCGCGTGCGAGTCCGTACTAACTAGCCAGGGGTTACTCGCGGTCGCAACCACCTCGGCTTTTCAACAGAGACACCACTACCCGCGTTGAGCCGAAATTGCGTGGGAGTGAAAGGGATAGCCATAAGTCACAAGTGCCGTGCGTCGGTGTGCGTGCGCGGGTGGGGCGAAGATGCACGTACAAAAGAAAAGGGATAATATTTGCTTGCATATTTCATGACTCGATTAGGAGATGGAATTTTTAATTGAATGGACCGTGTCGCACGGTCAGTCTTCTCGTGAACGCTTTTCATAAAGGATTAGTTTCGAAAAGGATTAAGACGGCTTTCAGGTGATGCAATTTTGAACTCTATCACATGTGACTGTAAAACAACTATTTTCAGACCGGCTTCTGGAGACTATTAAAATTTATCTCACTGTGAATTTTTTTTTGTTACGTTTCAGGTAAAAATATACGGTTGTTTTTTCTTATTTATTTTTTTTTATAGTTTGCGGTAAATTTAATTTCAAAAATATTTAATTAGTAAATATAAAGAGAATAAAGCAGATATTTTTTCCTAAGCAAATACATTTCATTTTTTCTTTTAATTTGTCGCTCGTAGCACAACGCTACGTTTGCTACGAAATGTAGTCTGTTATTTATGTAGAGTTTCAACTAGCGATTGGTTCTAATGCTTTTGTGTATAATATCTATATTTTTTACTGCATTTATTTATTACTATAGCAATCTAAAAAAATATTTGTATAGTAATATGTGTAAACGCACACAAGCAAACCTATAAATAAAATAATAAAATATTGCTATTAAAAATTTTACAAAATTGTCCCCTACAAAAAATTACCCAATTTCGATTTAAAAGCACCCATAAACAAATCTACAAAAATCAGTCGCGTAAATATTAAAACGGCATAAATAGTTCCATCGCTAAAAGCAACACGTAGTTAGCCGAGATATTTCACTCTCACTCTTAAAACTTTCTGAGCGCATTTTTTACCGCGTTATTTTACTTAAGACGAGGAACTTATCTCGGCGGTCCTTGACTTTAATAAGTTTTATGACAGAGACTCGACTGGCGCGAACGAAAAAGAACTTCTTCATAATTGTTTCCGAACTGACTTCGCCGACTTACGGAATGGCGTTCGATTATTGAAATTTTTAAAAAAGTTTGTCGTTTGTCGTTTTCGGCCAGGTTGCGGGTTTGTTTTTTTTTTTTGGTTTTGATTTGGTCTTTTTTTGAAAATTGGGTTTGACAAATAATGTTACGACGTTGCAATTGGAGTAATAATTGGATTTAAAGTGTACTGGGTTTTATTATTGTTATTTTTTTTATAAATAAATATTTCAACACTTTCTGTGTTATCGAGTTTATTTGTTATAATATGGTAGCACTAGCTTCAAAGTTTCTTGTATGTTGTATATTGCACCGTATGAACTGTCACATCTAGAAAAAAAAATTTTGTCAACTTTTTTACAAGAAGGCTGGCCGAAACTGGACAGCATCACACATATTTCGATAGGCTTGAAACGTTTGTCTCTTTCTAAAGTTAGCTCAGCGTGGGTGAAAAGTGAGATGGATAGGGGTGTCAGTTTTCTCTAGTGGAAAATGCTTGGTAATGATCACCGTATGGTCATCTCGCTCATATGTAGGGATATGTGGGGCATGTGAGGGGGATGGGAGGTTTATCCCGGGCCGCTACTCGCCACTAGACGGCGTGAAAAGCGGGGGCGATAAACGAACCCTCTGAGAGGTTCGTTTCGCAGTCTGAGTGCGGAGTATTTAGAGGAAAATAAAGGATGGTTTGTTTGAAATAAACCCTTAGCTATATTAATGCGTAAGTATTATAATAGATCTAAATGAAATAATTTTTAAAGTGTCTATGATAATAGTTATTAGTCAGCTGTGAAAAGTTTATTTAGAAAAAAAGATCGCGTATTTGTGTAATATATATATATTTTTTTTTTATTTTAGTAATATATTAATGTATAGGCATAAGACAAATTTACGAAAACTTCACCAACAGCAGGTTAATTAATGAGAGCAAAAATAGCGCAAAAACATTTTTTCCAAAATTGAGTCAATAGTGTTTTTTCATTTCAAATATTTAGGTCTTTCTAACCATAATTTTGTGGATTTAATATGAGATGGAAATGAAGATTACATTTCGTTACAAATTTTGAATGAATTTGAAGTTATATTTTTTTATATTATACTCTCTATTGAAAGAAAATATCAATAGTTTCTGAAAATACTTCTAGGTAAACCTTACCTCATTTTCACTATTAGTGTAGCTAAAATATGACAATTATGTCAAACCGTCAAGTTGCATTCATTTGTTTACATATATTTTTAGTTTCATGTTTCCATGG
>DVRM01000025.1:0-15521 GCA_018232405.1 Junonia genoveva | reverse complement strand
TCAGAGGAATCGGTCAAGCCGTTTCGGAGGAGTATGGCAACGAAAACTGTGACACGAGAATTTTATATATATAGATTAGCTATTATTCCTGCGTCCTAAACATGGACCTAGCCAGGGTTTGCTTAAGGGTTGGGCAAATTTGGCAAATATAGCTTTAGAAGTGGGCAAAATCAGTGTAGGAAAAGATCAATTCATTAAAAAGTGCTGATAATGAGAATAAAAAATTGTTTTTAGGCTCAATTTTGGTGATTTTCTGCCAGAGCCAGTAGGACGTGTATAAAAATCTAAATAGATGAAAAGTTTTAAGGGATTTTAAAATTTTGGGCAAGCATCCATTCCTGCCCCACCGCGGCTAAGCCCATGATACTAAAATAATACTTTCACAAGACTAAAATTATCTGATAAGATTGTAGGATCAGGATGTGACTGATTTTACGATTATAACACAAACTGTTTGAAAAAGAATAAGAAAACTTTAAGCATTCATTTATTATATAAATAATTTTCTTTTGCTTAGGGAGGTGCATGAAATCAAGAACAATCCAATTAGCGAGCATCATCACACAATGGATGAAGCAATGGTGCGGCGTCACAAGCATGTATTTTTCGCGGACAGAATACAAGAATGCGTGCAAGAGCATGTGTATTATCAAAGGCGCCGAGATCAAACAGAACCGCTGATTGCTCCGAGATTATTTATAATTTATGATAATGTCGAAGCGAGTGAGCCTGGCGATACATCTGATTATTGCGCAGTCCTTGATGCACCATTTTATAAACTTCGAATAGAAGATTGTAAAGAACCAGGTAACTTTAGTAGTATAGTTTAGTAGTATAGAAAATTTATGGTAAAATTTAAGTCAAATTCAATACATAAATTCTGTTTTTTTTTTTAGGATACGTGAAACTTAAAAAATTGGAAGTTTTGGAAAGCACTTTGTCCAAAGAAAATGAATCAAATAATGTACCTGAGATAAATTCTGATGATAGTATCTACACAGACTCTGAGAAGGAATCGAATGCATCAGATGAACCTCCGTATTCAGGAAAAAGTAAAGTACAAAAAATAAAGAAACGATTATCACAATTGAAACAAAATGAAATAGATAAAAACTTAAATGTCGAAATTAATGATATGAATATAAAACCAACCTTAGGGGATATTTATACAACAGATTTGTCATCAAATTTAAATAACCAAGAAGTTTCTTTTAATATTGAAAGCAAAGAATATATTTATGACCCAGATGACCACGATGTAAAACCAAGGAAATCCATTTTAAAAAATACAAGGCGATTTAGTGGACCGACGAAAGAAATTCTTCCCAAGGGACAAAATAGTGACACACGGCCAATATCATTAGAAAATTTTACAGCTGAAGACACAGAAACATCAGGTTACCGATCGAATACAAGTAGTCGCCAGACCGAATCTAGTGAAACAGAATCTGATTATGGATATGCAACCATAACTGAATCAACAACACCCAAGAAAGTGGAACTTAGTTTACAATCCAATTACACATCAACATCAGGAGTTTTGCCAGATGAGAGCTGGATCGCAGTCAATGTTTAGAGCTGTTGATTGGAGTGATGATGACGATGATGATACAGCGTCAAAGGTGTCCTTAAGTCGAAACTTATACGAAACAAACCACTACTTGAGTTCAATATTTTTTATGAATGATTTTGTCGATAATTTCATTCTAAATTTAGGCTCAGGGTTAGGCTTCTCGCAAGAAATGATTAAAAATGCCCTCACCCAAGGAGCAAGTATATATTGCAATGCATTAAATAATGGCTCAAATATTAGTTATGAGGTTTTTCCTGCTCTGATCGCTGCATGGCCTAATGCTGCTAATCAATGGATAATACGTGAAAGAAGAATTATACAAAATCCAAGAACAAACTTTAGCTACCAATGGCCCACAAGGTACATGGTAAGCAAAGCGATTGGTTTCGGTTGCTTATTGGTGCCTATAGGATTTAGACCAAAACGTGGAATTAACCCCGAACAAAGGTTGCAATGGCGGATTATCTTTCCTGCAGCTGAACGTTATTTAGAAAGCTGTTTAGCTCATTCTCATATGCGATGTTACCTTTTCGCCTTGGCTCTACATAAAACATTTATGGAGAACGAAACATCTAAAATAGGTATAGATGCAAGTCATATAAAAAACCATCTATTTTGGCAGTGTGAAGAAAATTATGCGAGATGGCCAGAGGATCGACTTGGGGAATCGTTA
Organism: Junonia genoveva; assembly: GCA_018232405.1. NCBI lineage: Eukaryota > Metazoa > Arthropoda > Insecta > Lepidoptera > Nymphalidae > Junonia > Junonia genoveva. Next base: position 13,275 of record DVRM01000025.1, on the reverse strand, counting down.
CGACTATTTTTGCGAAGTTTTTATGTACATTTTGGCCAGTCACGCTTTCCAAATTATTTTATTGAAAGTTGCAATGAGTTTAAATGTATTCCGAAGCCATTGTTATTAAAGTTACAGAGAAAGTTGGCCGATATTCTGGAAGCACCAGTCATGCATATGTTATATGCGATTGACAAAATTAAATACAGGAAGAAGGATTTTTATCCAACATTTAATACACACAGGTTGTACGATATATTAACTTGCAAAAACCCGTTACGTATCTTAAACCCGAACATACCAACTGTAACACCGCATTATGATGTAAGTTCTGACAGTGATAATGAACAAATAAATAACATTTGGGATAAAGCTAAAGCTTACGATAAACACTATCAGTGGAAAAAGGAAAGGCAGCGTCAAATGAAAGAACGAAGGCGTGCAAATGTATCAAGCAAAAAACAAAAGACATCTGGAAAAGTAGAAAGGGAAATAAATAAAAATGTAAGTATAAGAGCGTGTCTAATTGTAAAATATTAATAATTAATTATAATTATATTAAATTTGATGCAAAAAAAGAACATTATCTGTCTTTTCAAACATAGTGCAATGAATGAGCATAAATACTTGGCACTTCACAATTGACAAATGTAGATATAAAGACATGAGCTATTTAAAATATGTGAGAGTAATATCATAAAATATAGTAAATAGTTACTTAAAAGATTTCATGGTCGAAATTGATGACTGGTCGAAATCGAGAAACCCGATGTCCACTAGTTAAGTTATTTAGTATTGTGACTTCACTTTTGTTAATCACTTTATTTACTTAGTTGGCGACAACGACCTTTATAATTAATTAATATTTTTTGTTTTTATAGATAATATTACCAGCGAAAATGGAACCTGAACGGCGACGTCTCGTATTAGAGTTCTTCATACCTCATTTCATTGCAATGGCGCGTTCAAGTGAAAAATTCGATTCCTTAAGACAAGCTGTGATATACCTAGAGCAAGCTCAGAGATTGACTTATCTTTTGAAAGAAGAACCCGCCGGTGACTGCACTGCGTATGAGTATTTAGACGTAATTCGCGATAAATTAGGAGACTGTCGACGTAAATTAGTGAATCAGGGCGGCTACAAATTACCTCCGCGAGAGAAAACTAGTTTACAACACAACGTTTCAAACTCAAAGTTGATGCGGAAACACCGTCCGAGGTGCGAACACATTATAAATCAAGACGCTTCTTCTGATGCTGGTAGTATGCTGCCAATAACAATTGCAGACGTGCACGTGGAAAGTATGCACCAAGAAGCAAGAAAATATTTGGACTTTAACGGTGTTGAGGAATCTAAATTATAATTAGCATGTAAGACGACGACATAGGATAAACTTGTTATCGATCTTCATATTGGGAGATGTTTCCACTCACTGGCGAACAAACTAACTGAGCGAACATCAGGAAAAGTTAAAGTTTTAACAATTGATATTATTTTAGTTTAATTCTTATACTTACTTTATCATTCTAATTTTGGCGAATTATTGAGAAATTATTGTCACTTAAAAATTGTATTTTTAACCATTTCTTTTTGGAAAATTGTAAAAAAATTTAAAAATTTGAATCTCTCTTAATGTTAATGTAGCCAGAAATTACTTATAAGTTTTGTTATAATTATAAACACAAAAAATAAATTAAGTGAATAGAACATATGTATGTATAATAAAACTAGAACTCATTAAACGAAACTTTAATTTAAAAACGTACGTACAATCATTTTTATATTTTGTACCAGACGTGTTGATGCAATAAAACTTTTATCACAAACGAAGGAATAGTTATTGAGTTATAAAAATAAAATTCTTCATAAAGATAATATTATGTTTCAAAACAAGTGCATGGTATGATATATTTCTGTTTATTTTTTACTATGTAAGTGGGTTGACGCCCGCGACCATGGCGAGCAGTGCCATCCGGACGTACATCCCATATTCAGCTTGTCTGAAGTATGCTGCTCTAGGGTCAGAATCAAATTCTGGCGAGATCTCATCGACTCGTGGCAGTGGGTGCATTACAATCATGCGACGACGAGCTCGGGTCATTAACTGCGGAGTAACTACCAGCAAGCCACGCATCTGAAACATTCGATATTCACTTTATCTAAATGTAAATGTATGACGATAAATGTCAACAGTTGCTTAAATATTTACTTAGTTGTAATTATGTATATACTGTGTAAGGTATTGGCGTATAATCGTCTAACAATGGTCTTTCATAAAGGTTTATGGTGCATCATTGATTAAGAATAATATTTTATGCTATTTATTATACTTTAAAATATTAAATTGTGTGTAAACGCAGCATTCAGTATTGAACTATTTAATTTAGATATAAACTTGATAAGAAGATATTAGGTGGTACTAATTAATTTTATAGATTGTCAAAAAAGATTATACATAGTGTGCATATTTATCCGTTGACGTAACGATGTCGTCGTTGCCACCTTGTTTACTGTTGTTACTGATAATAAAATATGAAATCAATTAAAGTACTTCAACTTCTCTATAAATATCTATAAAATAATTACGTTACTGCCTTTTTTTTGTAAGTACATATTGATCTTGAAATAAATATTTTTATTTTGATTGCAAGATTATTATTACCTTTTCGTATTCTTCTTCACTTTCAAATCTTTCCCGTTGGATTCTGGTCATATATAACACATGGGTATCACCCAGAACATCTTCTAAACGGTCGTATACTTTTTGTGAAATGCCTTTGTAAGCTACATATTCCATTATGTGTTTAGGCATTCCTAGTCCTGGTGGACTAACATATTGTAACTGTACTTGATATAATGATAGTAATCGAGCCAACGAATGGACTGTTCGACCATTTTTAAGATCACCGACCATTGTTATCGTGAGGCCATTAACTGTACCAATTTCTTCTCTGATTGTAAAAACATCCAAAAGTGCTTGTGTAGGATGTTCACCAACTCCATCTCCCGCGTTTATTATAGGCTTGCGTGAGTGTCGTGATGCACGCTAAAATGTATGTCGTTATTATTAGTATGGGAACAAATCTGTTATTTATGACATGGCAATTTGTATGAGAACATATTGCCATGTCATAATGCCTTCTGCCTTCGTGCCATATTTATGTGACATAAAAACTAATTTTACATTTTTAAGCAAACTTTCTGAAAGATTTTGTTTATTGTTTTACTAAATGTATAATACGGGATATTAAAATATATTGGGATGTATCTCCTCTAATTTCATACCAACAGTCATTTCTTAGTGACATATATATTGGAATGCGAAACAAGGTAAAAATAGTCTTTTGTACTTACGTTTACAGCTCCAGGTTCAGGATGACGTAGTACTACGACATCCGCGTAGCTAGCCATTACTGTTACACTGTCTTCTAGTGTTTCTCCTTTCTTTGCTGAGGAACTAGTTGCATCTGTGTGAATAACAGAACCACCAAGTCTTTGCATGGCTGCCGCGAAACTACAACTTGTACGTGTGCTGACTTCATAGAATATCGATGCCATAACTTTACCTCGTAATATATCGTCCAGTATGCGACCTTTGCTGACACTTGTTTTCATGAATTGGGCTAAATTAAAAATGTCATTTAATGTATCTTTTCCAAAAGTGTCAACCGTTAATATACTTTTTCCGAATAAATCACTTCTTTGTCGCTGTGATCCTGTTGGTTGCGACGGGTAAGAGGAACTATCGCATCGCTGCCTGGTAAAATGTGTTTGAGGAGGTAATGGTGAAATGCTTCGTAATCCAGGTACTTCGTGAAAATGAACGTTGAGTTTATTCTGTCCCTCGGGTTTATTCACTTCAACCTGCTCTATATCTGAATCGTTAAATCTACTGAATTCTAAAGAATTATGAATATCTAAAGCTGAGTTAGGTCGACTTGTTTCTTTATCAGATTTTTCAAAGGCGATGGTAGGAAAAGATTGTTTTTTGGGTGTAGGCCACTCGCGTACATTTTGTCCAAATCCTGGTGGAACAAGAATTTGACCTTCAACATAAGCTATTTCTCCTCGTAGAGTAACACGATGTATAGCGCCACAGACACGCATGCCAGCAAATGGAGTCCATTTAGATTTTGTAAATTCCATGGCATCTGGTATCGTCCACTCATAATCCATATCTACTTCTACATAAGTGTTTACTTGTTCCGGTAAATTAAATATTTTCCGTGGATTAGTATGAAATTTGTTTATTACGTCATCTATAGTTAGCCTTCCTTGATGAACGGCATTCAAAAGAAGTGGCAAAACTGTTTCTAAGCCTGGATAGCCAGGTAGTGGTTTTTCAGAATCTTTTTCTTCGACAGAATGAGGTGCATGATCAGTAGCAAAAATATCTATAATATCCATATTTTTCCATAATTCAGCTTGATCTTCGGGACTGCACAAAACTGGACGAACTTCAGCTCGTCCTTTTCCAATTCGTTCTATATCAGCTGTGCTTAAGAAAAGATGATGAGGGCAAACTTCACAAGTAACTTTTAAGCCTCTTTCTTTAGCTGCTCTTATGATTTGAATTTCTTCCTTACGTGCTACATGACAAATATGAATAGGCCTGTCAAGTAATGAAGCCATAAGAATAATCGCACCCGTTTTCTCACGTTCAGCATGTGCACAAATAGGCATTTTTTTCGGCCAATTTTGAAGATGACGTTGCCAAACAGTCATATCATTTAATTTTAGGGTCGTAAAGGTTTCATTCAAGTACATTTTAAGTGCTGCTGCTTGCGGTGCTAATTCAGCTGCTGAATCACAATTAGTAGTAGATGCGCCCACAAACAAGGCAAAATCACATCGAGCGCTAACACGAGCCAATGTTGAAACGTATGTCGAAAGACGAACGGTCAACTACAGGAGGGTTTGTATTGGGCATTGCACAAATCATCGTTACACCACCTGCGAGTGCAGCGGCAGTACAGGAAGCAAAGTCTTCCTTATATGTAGCTCCAGGTTCTCGTACATGTACATGTACATCTATGAATCCAGGTAATTTGATAATGTTTCGGGACGTCATACAATCAGTATGCGTTTTCATTGGTGGTGCTCCACCACATTGCAACATTGCCTAAAAATATATAAAGGTTTAACACAAGTGTAAAGTGTGTTTTATTATAAGTGACATATTTTTTATTATATGAATAGAAAGTAAAAACATATAAAGATTATTTATTTTATTCTACGATAGCAAATTGTCCGAAATAATTTTAAATCCATATAACAATAAATAATTACAAGGATCTTTAGATGTTATTATATTAATTACCTTTACTAGCAGTTTGGCACATTTGACGTCAGTGACTAAGGGGACAGCATAGTCCACAGCTAGACGACGAGTTCGATATCCGTGTGTACTGAAAGAGGAAACTCGGCGAGCTCCACCTCGCATTGGCAAATTGATTACGAGATCTAATTCTCTCCTCGCCATAAAATCAGCTAAATGCATCAGTTCACCGTCTGATCTTATATCTTCCGGGTCCCCGATATGATCGAATGTCCATTGAACACTTTCAACCTAAATCAAACCAAAAATAAATTACATAGTACAGTTGATCAAAAAAAATTAAAGGTTCTATTTACGTAAGATCTATCAAATAGACCAAATGACATTAAGTGAGAAATCTAATAAATAAAATATTTTTTATATCATACCTCTACTCCATGCTCTGTATAAAAATCACCAGTGCCCATACTAGCATACAACTTATATCCAAGTTTTTGCAAAACACGTACACTAGGTAATAGTTCCATTTTGTGCTAAAATAAGAAATAGATCATTTATCATTATATTATTACTTTGAGAACGCATAATTTTACTAAAATAATTTAAGTTATAATTTACCTTAAATGTCCCAATGGATAGCAAAATTGCTTTTTTTGGTATTCTGAAACCGGTACTCATTAATGATTTTAAATAGGCTTCATAACGATTTTCTCCAAAACAAGCAACTTCACCAGTTGAAGCCATTTCCACACCTAGCGTCACATCTGCACCGGATAATCTTGAGAAGCTAAACTGTGGCACCTTAACTCCAACTTTGCCACATCCACCCATGACATTAACTGGTTCAACAGGTACACCCAAGATTACCTTAGTTGCCATAGCAACGAAATCGTGATCTAATGTTTTAGAAACAAATGGGAACGATCTGGAAACTCTAACGTTACATTCTATGACTTTTAACTCATTATCTTTAGCAATTAGTTGCATGTTAAAAGGTCCAGTCACGTCAAGTGTCTCTGCTATTATTTTCGCGATTTCATTTATTTTTTCTAATGTTTCGTTGTTTATATCTTGGGGAGGTGTGACCAACGTAGCATCTCCAGAATGAACACCGGCATTTTCAATGTGTTCAGAAACAGCTATACAAAGAATTATACCATCAGCAGCAACAACATCAACATCTATTTCTTTTGCGTCTAATATATATTTCGAAATTACTACAGGATGGTCTTTGTTAAGTTGACTTGCAGATTTTAAATATGTTTCCAATTCTTGATTTGAATATGCTACATTCATGGCGGCTCCACTTAATACATAAGATGGGCGAACTAAGCAAGGATATCCAACTTCTTCACAAAATTTTATAGCTGAGTCGAGGCTCGTAAGCTCTTTCCATTTTGGTTGCAAAATACCTTTGCGGTCTAACATTCTAGAAAATTTAAATCTATTTTCTGCATTATCTATCATATCAGGAGACGTTCCTAAGATCACTGCTTGCTGCCTATGTAAATCCATGGCGATATTATTAGGTAATTGACCACCCATGCAGAGAATAACACCATCGGGTTTTTCTATATTATAAATGTCCATTACCACTTCGAATGATATTTCTTCAAAGTATAGTCTGTCACTCATGTCATAATCTGTACTTACTGTTTCAGGGTTGTAATTCACCATAATTGTTTTTTTGCCTTGATTTTTTAATTCTCTTAGACAACCAACAGCGCACCAATCAAATTCAACGGAACTTCCTATTCTATATACACCTGATCCTAAAACCATTATAAAATCTCCCGAAAAGTCTAAGTCATGAGTGCTGCCATTATAAGTTAAATAGAGATAATTAGTAGTAGCAGGCCATTCAGCAGCGACTGTATCAATTTGTTTTACACAAGGTGTAATTTTAAATTCTTCTCGTAGTTTTCTCACAGCTAGTTCTGTACTTTTGATTGCTGCAGCTATTTGTTTATCGGAGAATCCTATTTGCTTTGCACGTTTAAGAATTTCAACAGTAATAGAACCTGAATTTATGGATTCCAGTGTTTTATAATAGTCAATAATATTTTTAAATTTCTCAAGAAACCATCTATCAATTTTTGTCAATTCATAAAGTTTTTCTACAGTATAATTTTGTTTTAGCGCAGCCGCTAAAACGAACATTCGTTTATCAGTTGGTTCTCTTAACTCGTTTTCATTTACTTTTTTAATATAAGGATCAAAACCATTCACATTTTCGTCAACCATTCTTAATGCTTTTTGGAATGCTTCTTCAAAATTTCGACCAATAGCCATGACTTCACCTACACTTTTCATAGAACTTCCAATTTTAGTGCTAACTCTATTAAATTTAGCTAAATCCCATCTGGGTATTTTTACAACACAATAATCTAAGCTAGGTTCAAAACAGGCTGTTGTGACACCAGTAACAGAATTCTTTATGGTCGGTAAAGAAATACCCAGAGCTAATTTTGCAGCTACATATGCCAGAGGGTAACCTGTTGCTTTACTCGCTAGCGCTGAACTTCTTGATAACCTGGCATTAACTTCAATTATATAAAATTCCTCAGAATATGGATTTAGAGCATATTGTATATTACACTCTCCAACAATTCCAAAATGCCTTATAACCTTTATAGCAGTATTTCGTAGCAAGTAATACTCCCTGTTAGATAATGTTTGACTTGGTGCAACCACGATAGACTCTCCTGTGTGTATTCCCAAAGGATCTACATTTTCCATATTACACACAGTTATACAATTATCATAAGCATCTCTTACAACTTCGTACTCTACTTCTTTCCAGCCTTTCAAAGACTTGTCTATAATAAGCTGTTCAGAATGTGATAACGCCTGGTGTGCAAGAGTTTTCAATTCTTCTTCATTATTAGCAAAGCCTGACCCTAGACCACCTAGAGAAAATGCAGAACGAGCCATTACTGGATAGCCTATTTGTTTAGCAGCGACTAAAGCTTCATCAACAGAACACACTGCGGCACTGGGTGCAACCTTTTCACCAATGGCATTAATTTTTTCTGCAAATATTTTTCTGTCTTCCGTATCAACTATCGACTGAATTGGAGTTCCTAATACAGTAACATTATATTTTTCAAATACTTTTGATTTCTGTAATTCAACTCCACAATTCAAAGCAGTTTGACCTCCAAAAGTCAGAAGAACTCCTGTGGGACGTTCAGCTTTTATAACTTGTTCTACATATTCAGGTGTGATAGGTAAGAAATAAACTTTATCGGCTAATCCCTTCGATGTTTGAACGGTTGCTATATTAGGATTGATAAGAACAGTTTGTATCTTTTCTTCTTGCATAGCTTTTACGCCTTGAGAACCGGAATAATCGAATTCACCTGCTTGGCCAATAGATAGACCGCCTGATCCCAGAATCAATACTTTTTTTGGTCTTTCGTGTAATGTTGGAATAAATTTAAGTTTTTCACAAATTATATCATTTACAATACATTTTGTATTGTTTTTATATGATTTAATCGTTTCAATAAACACATCGAATAAACATTCTAGATCAGTGGGGCCTGCCGTGTGTTCTGGATGGAATTGTACACTAAAATACGGAAGTGAAGTATGAATGATGCCCTCGTTTGTTTTGTCGTTTTCATTGGTAAACAAAATGTCCCACTTTTCAGGTAGTGAATCAGCATCTACTGCAAATCCGTGATTTTGAGAAGTCATAAAACATCTTCCCGTACCAGAATGTGTGCACGGTAAATTGTGTCCACGATTCCCGTAACTGTAAATTAAAACGCATGGGTTTAAAAGCCATCCAAATATTATATTATTATCATTATCATTATAAATAGTTTTACTATGCGTAGAAAATTCCGGATCCAATGAAATCCTTATTTTTTATAAAATTAATTTATAAAATTATGTGATATTGAGATTACTTTCGTTTGAAGATGGAAAAGTATATTGCGAGGACCTTATTGTTATATCAGATATAGCAAATATAAATTATCGTATTTCTCTTTATTTACATTGTAATAAAACTATTAAAGAAAATGTCTCATTAAAAATGAAAAAATAGGCTTAAATATGTATGTACCTATATCATTATTTGAATATTGTTAAGATGAGATATTTTTAAAACATTACTTGGTGCGAAATAAATGCATATTTACCGTGTCTTGTAAGTTTTGCAACCGATAGCCGTTGCGAGTAATTGGTGTCCCAAACAAATACCAAAAATGGGTTTAATTGTACCTTCATCTTTAATCACGTCTCTTAAATTGTCCACAACTTTTTTGCATACTTCTGGGTCACCGGGACCATTACTGATAAAAAGACCGTCATATTCTTTTGGATTGAATTTATAATCCCAAGGTACTAATACCACTTTAGCGTTTCTTTTTACTAAACATCTTATTTGATTATACTTTAATCCACAATCGACTGCCAATATTGTAATATCACCAGTTGGATTGTATATTTGCTTTTCCTGTAATAAGAATAAAATAAATTATTATAAACAACATTTTTTGTGTTCAACAGAAAAAATAAACAAAAAAATAAAATAAAAAAAATACAACGTATTTTATTTAAAATACGTCATCAAATGTATAAAGTAAAAAAAAATACAATTTTTATGGGTCGCGTATAAATATTATATCAAGTGTATATTGACTTAAATATTTATAACAATATATTAATAGTTTACTTAATTGCAAAGTTTTATTCCCAAAACACTTATTTGTCCTACCTTGACCGACACTTCCGCCACTAAATTCCTTGCATTTGGATCTTGAAGAGGCGGTAAAGGGCCAAAAGGTGGAACGCCCTGGATGATCCGGCCTAATATGATACCTTCACGAAGCTTGTGCGTCAGGGCTCGGGTGTCAATCTCACATATACCAGGTACGCCATTGGATGCCAGCCACTTGCCCAGAGACTTGCGAGCTCGCCAGTGCGATGCATGTGTACTGATCTGCCCGACTATAAGTCCAGTAGCCCATATACGCTTTGATTCGAACCACCTAGAATAATAAATTTTACAAATTATAAAGTATATTGCAATAAATAGTAGATCAAATGTTTTCTTTTAAGTTGTGAACCGATTTCAATGTTTTTTTTCTTACTTAATATGTCAGTTGACCTCATATAAAATTTACGAAACAATTATTTAGAAAATTAATTAAATCCCAAACAATCTGTACTTGTAGTTGTCTACGTGGTTATATCTAGTTTATTTATCAATTGAATTATTTATTATTGTTTCCTTGAAAACATGATTATGTTTGCGTGAAATTACTAATTTCTAAAGTATTATATAATTAAAAAAATCATATTGTCACCTGGGTAGGCCGTGTTCGTCGCGCTCATTTTCATCTGGTATACCATAATTTCCAATGAGAGGATACGTCAAAACCAATATCTGAGCGTGATATGAAGGGTCTGTTAAAGATTCCGGATACCCGACCATTCCAGTTTGAAACACTAAAAAAAGAAATTTTAATATGGTTACTTATGTAAATCTTCTCGCCTTCTTCCTAGATTTTTTTCTTTTTACCAGAGTTTGCTTTTTTGGCCTAGGTATTGATTGGTTACTAATTTTTACGCAGAGCGATTTCCGTCTGACCTCCGCAATCCAGAGGAGAAGCCAAGTTACTTATGTAAATATTTTTGCGAATATATCTAGGATTTAGCATAAGTAAATTATACACGAATATTGTTTTCTCTTCGATCGCCGTGGACTAATTCTTTAAATGTTTTCGCATAACCCACATATGCAACGTATTATTGCTTGATAGGTGATTTCCAATATATAGCATCTGATATCGTATCGGATGTGAAAGATGTGTGTTTAGTAAATACATATTATCTACGGTTATATTTATCTGTACGGTGTAAACTGAACATGATATTAGAAAACATCTCGCATGCCTATTCATAGTATCGGAACATGTAAATTAAGTATGTTAACGGTAAACGAGGGTCAATGTGGCAATAACCCAACCAATGATAAAATCTGTCTATCTATCCTACCTACAATGAAAACGAAGCGGAGACTTGAATTTGTTTCTTTAAGAGAATTATACAATTTTAAAGATTTTTTTTTACCGCGGAACCATAAATCCCTTACGGAAATAAAAGTACTTGGAACATCAGCTATCTGGCTGTGAAAGTCCCGTCGAAATCAGTCCAGCCTTTTCGGAGAATATTCGGAGAATACTCGGAACAAACAGACAGATAAAATTTAAAAAATTGGTGTAATAAACTTTTATTTTACTATCATAAACAGACACTTCAACTTTATTTATATGTATGGATGAAAATAATTTATAAGTACACAGGTACTTAAATTTTTGCATCGATTAATCGGTATAATAATGTGTTACATGTTAAGTTTACAATTATTTTTTTCTAACTTTAATTGTTAGTCGAAATAAAAAAAAAACTGTCTATATGTAGTTCTTATTGGAACTATAAAAATTATATGTATGGTTCCGAAAGAAATAATTTTGTTCTCGAAGTGCGATAAAAAAAAAATATGTAATATCAGTATTTTCAGTGACAAAACCTAAAGTATCAAATTATCTTTGCCTTTTTATCTGCACCAAAATCACAAACTAGTTTTATCTTTCGGAAGTAGCAGCCACCGCGACCACAACAACCATGTCTCGACATAGAATTATAGATAGATAATAATTAATTGATATTGCTATCAATGTACCTACCCACTTCACCTTCCACAGGAACCTGTGCGCCAAAACTTCGGCCCTGAAAGATGGAACCGTCTGCCAGCACCAGGCAGCACGGCGAGCCGACTTCACAAGTCAATTCTTTATCTTCCATTTTTTTCTATATAATATCTGTCAAATTAGATATTTAATTAGATGAGGTCATTGTGGTAAGACCGTACCTACACCAAGAAATACGAAGAATTCTGAATGGCTACAATGATTCTAGTCAAAACATACAAACGTTAAACTGTTCAAGTTTCAATAAAGTTTTGTAGTCATTGGTTTTCATCATCATCATTGGTATTCAGAATTCTTACGTCCGTCTTTGCTACATTGGCCTTACCTCATACTTATTGTTATCAAAATTAATTCAGGATCTTTTAAATAATAATCTATCGATGAACTTGAGTTAGGTACCAGGAAGCGAATAGTGATAAGTTCAACATAACTGTTACGTATATTTTTCAAATAAACCTTGAATTTTGTAACGTATTTAATACGCAATACGTTAGTTTATTGGCCATCCTAACTACCAGAGTTCGGGTGCTATGACTTAGATTCAATGTCAAGGTTCTATAATAGATTTAGACAAAGTAATAGAGGAATGGATAGTTTGTGCTCGAGATAATAAAGTTCATATTCAACACGCATCAAATGAAGTTATTTATAGACTAAGTAATCATTACTTTAAAATAGGTCATAAAAAACAATTCTTTAGAACATCTAGAAACCTTGCGAAATGACAAAGGATCCTGTTAAACAGTACGCTTTTATCATATATTTCGTTCACTGTACCAGTCGTTCCTAAAACGATTTTAAAAAGAATATTTAATTGTGATCGACATCGTGGTTGCTTATGCGATATATATCGATGCGAAACTTGGGACAAATAATATTGATAGTAGAAAAGTTTACTAAGCTTGTTTTCATGTTATTGCTGTGTTGTTTTGTTTTAATTTACGTAAAGAGTAAGTTATAAACACTTACTTAATTTTAGGTTCAACTTGCCGGCCACGTGGTGCGTCGCGCGAGTCGCGAACGGTCCGGCGCTGTCGCGAGTTTCGCTACGACAGGCCAGCCTGTTTCGTGTTCCCACTGACTCCGACCATTGCATTGGCGTCTTATCACACGCCATCATTTTACCAACCAGTTTACAGCCTTCTCTCTTATTCACATACCCATAAAATATCTGTGTCTCTCTCTCACAGAACTCGGTAATTCAATGGCATAAAGTATTAGTGACTAATATATACTGCGAAGTTAGATGGGTAAGAGTTCAAGTCCTGGTTTCAAATTTATTATTGTTA